>MU612208.1:0-26156 GCA_025201675.1 Cunninghamella echinulata
AAAAAAAAAAAAAAAAAAAAAAAAAAAAAAAAAAAAAAAAAAAAAAAAAAAAAAAAAAAAAAAAAAAAAAAAAAAAAGAGAGAGAGAGAGAGAGAAAGAGTATTCTTTTACCATAATAGCAGATGAGGATGCACTTTCAATAATACCTGAAGAAGAAAAGGAATCGCGTTGACAACCAATAATAATAGATTTAAAAGTATCAATTTGACCAGGAATACGAGCAATAACATTTTCAATTGGAACAGCTTGATAGAGGTTCTGATTGATTAAACGAATTCTTGTTGAGCTAGGCCCAGAATGAAAAAGAATAGTATTTTGTTGATTATCCCCGCCTTGCCATGTTTGAGGAGGATCAAGTATACCATATCCATTTGTTAACTTTAATAATTGACTAGCTTGATCCCAAGAAATAGGTAAAGAAGGAATATTTGGTAATACGTTTGTTTTATTCTGTTGGTGTTTATTATCATCATTACCAGTATGAGTAGAAGGAATCCCTACACCAGATGACCAAGGATCACCTACCATGATGGCTTTGTTCATTACAGAAGCATAAGGTATAGAATAGTTTGGCCGCCAAGGTCCATTAGGATAAGCATCTTGCTCTTTTTTATGTTCTACAGGTCCATCCATATCTCCTGGATCTGCATAAATCAAAACTCCGACACAACCATGTTTCTCAGCTAGCATCACTTTTGTCCCTGTCATGATAGAAGCTTGATCCATTTCCCCACCTCCACGTATTAAAGCTATTGTACCATTCAGTTGGACCCCTTGTTGTATTAAATAATTAAAATCATTGATGGTACCATAATTCACATAAACAATAGGTCCTGTAACGTTTCCATCTTTAGAATATGCTATATAAATAAATAAATAAAATTATGATTTATAAATATAAATAAAACAAAAAAAAAAAAGATGAATGATTCATCATCATCATCATGATGATGATGTATTGATTTATTATTTATTGCTTTATTGATCCATTTTATTTCATTACCATGAAAAGGAATAGAAGAATCTTTTATAGAATGAGATGTTTGATAAAGAATAGATGATGATGATTGTTGTTGATCAAGAATGGAGATTTCATGATACAAAGGTTTATTTAAAGTTGGATAAAACGTTTCTATTTGTAAATCCGTCATACCGAATTCTTGCCATTTTAATAAAGTTAAATTTGCCAAAGATTGATCATCAATTGAGCCTGCTAATCTTTTTTGACTTCCAAAATAATTTAAATGATCTCTTAAATAAAGGGTGGATGGTATGTCTTTTATAAGTCGACTTGCATCGTCAATAGATATACCTAAAATAAAAAGATAATAGAAAAAAGCAAGGGAAGTGAAAAAAAAAAAAGTTTAATCATTGGTAACCACCTTTATGTTGGTATTATTATAAAGTGTCTATATCCTATCTTACTTTCGTGTACATAACTCCAAAAATATAAAAACCGATTAAAACAAAATAAAGATATCAATATAAAACAAGTTGTTAAAAATAATTTAATGATTGTACGATGATCTACTTCACTTCCTCTTCTATGCTTTGTAGAAGGGGATGGTGAAAGAGGAATGGTTCTATAATGGTGATTATGATTATTATTGTTGTTGTTGGTGCTAATTGAAAGAAAGCCATTATTACTACCACTACCGCCACCACTACTACTGATATTATTATTATTAGGATCCAGAATAACTGGTGATAATAAACTACGTGAAGATGGTCTTCTATGTCTTTTTGGTGTTAATCTTTTTTCAACATCATTATTTACTTCATTAATACTATGGTAACTAGGTGTTGGTTTCATTGTTTTCACATTAAAATATAAAAAAAGGAAAAAAAAGAAAAAAGGAAAAGAATGGAAGAAGAAGAAAATAAATAACAAGTGAGGTTTGTTATTATATATATTAAATAAATATATGCTTCCTTATTGTTTATTGCATACCATTTTGGGGGTGGATAAATAGAAGTTTCCAATGAAAAAAGATATTTCGTTTCATCTTATGATCTTAATAATAAAAAAAAAAAAAGTCTGAGAATAAAAGAAGGAAGGAAAGTTGAAAAACAAGATTTTTTTTTAATTTATATATAAAAATCAACTATAATGATTTAAATTTCATTATTGAATTTTGATTGGTAGATCATTTTTTAATGTACATATATACATATATCATGTCTTGATGAACATTTTAGATAATTAAATAAAAATCTATAAACAAGAAAA
Source organism: Cunninghamella echinulata (assembly GCA_025201675.1). Classification (NCBI taxonomy): domain Eukaryota; kingdom Fungi; phylum Mucoromycota; class Mucoromycetes; order Mucorales; family Cunninghamellaceae; genus Cunninghamella; species Cunninghamella echinulata. The sequence goes on from MU612208.1 coordinate 2,231, forward strand.
AAAAAAATACTAAGGTTCAACCATATAGTTATCTATATCTATTGATATTAGTAGTGTCAATTTGAAATCTTGACACATATACAACATTTTTGCCCTTTATTTGTTACTAATCTTTATATGGCGGTAATAGGTACTGACTAATTTATTAAGAGTAATAATAACCTAAGCATAAATATATATATATATATTTGCATATCAATAATAAATTAATTGATTTAATATTTTAAAAAAACCATGACATGGCCATTCTCTATTAGTGACCTATTTTTATAAGATGACCTTGAAAATTGATGGATTAATTTAAAAGTTCATTTTCAATATTATATACATTAAAAGGCGAAAAATAACAAACAAATACAAGTGGAATAGCTGAATATATGCTTTCTAATGAATAAATAAAAAGTGCTGAATTTTTATTGATATATATATATACATGTTTAGGGAGTATTTGTTGATAGATCAACATTATTTTATTTTTCTTTTCGCTATGATAATGGTATTCAAATATAAGGCAACTATACAAGGATGATGATATTCTAAATTATATAAAAAAATTTTAAAAATATTATATTATATAATGTTAGTAATAGACAAAAATCAAAGGTGCGTTTTTAAATAAAAATAATAATACGCACCATCAATTACCTCCTGCAAAAAAAATAAAAAGAACCAATTCAAAGAGCATAAAACAAATCAATGGTTTTGCATTGTTTAATTTAAAAATAAATGCATTTTAAAGTCCGTCATTTTTTTTTTAAAAAAAAAAAAAGATACGCAAGCTACTTTTTTTTTCTTTTTTTTTCCTCAATATTTTTTTGTAATCTATTGACTTGTATTTTTATATTTAAATTAATTATTTATTAGCCTATATAAAAAATATATATTCATTCCATTTATATATAGTAATAATATAATGGAGCCTACTAGTGAAATAAAAGATACTGAAACAACAACAACCCCTCCTCCTCCACCTATTGAAAAAAATGAAATAGATCGTCAAGTACAAGTATTTAGTCCTCCTGCTAATGCACCTTCTACACCAGGTAGGAAAAAAACTAAAAAGTAGAAAAAACAATAATATTATTCAATAATAGTATATTAATCATTCGATTTGGATCTTTATACATACATATATATATATATATATATGCATATGTATTAGCTGAGGTACCTGAATCCTTTTTCAAACTTGATTCTAATCAAGTTGCTAAATTATATAAAGCCCAAGTTGCTTATCGACAAGCACTCGAAGATGCGTAAGTAAAAGAATAAATATTATAAATACTACTTTTAATTAATAAACTTTTATTTACATGTAATCATTCTAGTCCACTTAAAACTCAAAAAATGCGTAATATCGAAGAATTAGAAAAAATGAAAAAATATCCAAAGACAACGATTCGAGTTCGATTACCTGATCATACAATACTTCAAGCCGTCTTTGAATCTAAAGAAAAAGGTAATGTATACATATAAGAAAAGTTAAAAAGAAGGAAAAGAAAATGAAAACAAAGATTAATTGATATATATATATATATATATATAATTTTTTTTTTCCTTTTATTTTGTATTATGTTTAATGATTTAGTGGCTGCAATGTATGAATTTATTGGATCTACCTTAGCTACACCTGATAGAGCATTTTTATTATGCCTTCCACCTCGTACTAAATTGACGGAACCTGAAATTACCATTTATAAGGCTGGTTTGGCTCCTGCTTCAAATGTTTTATTAGTATGGTTAGATCCAAAAGCAGGCCCTAAAGGTAATCATTAATACTAATATTATATATAGCATTTTATCCTAGTTTATTCATATCAATTTCTTTTTCTATTTTCTTCCATTATATACTTTAAATAGGACAACCTATTCTTAAACAAGACTATTTGGATAAAATAAAACCATTGGATCCTCCATCTAATAGTAATAATCAATCTAATCCACCCACTCCTCCACCTAAAGAATCATCGTCAACATCATCATCTAATGTTAAATCTGTACCAAAATGGTTAAAGAAAGGATTATTTAAAAAATAAAAAGAAATAAAAATTAGCTTTTTTTTAATAATAATAATATTTAGTTGAGTATAATGGCCAGAATTGATTTTATTAAAATCAAACACAGCATTATTACTTATTCAAATAGTATACATTAGACATATCCTTAAAGAAATGGAGTTATTTTATAATTGTATGTGTGTTTATGAATATATTTATATTTGATATATAATAACTTTTACCAAAGAGACTAATCAAGCTATTATCATTTATTTGGATAGTTTACTATTATGATATTTACATTACTATTGAAAGAAGGTGACTCTATTTCTTAATATGAATGTTTATATATGAGTTATTTATTTTATCCATATCTCTCTTAGTAAATAATAAATATGTTACATATAAATAATTGTATATATTATATATTAGCTCAAACATTCGCTATTAGTATACTGTGTCATTAATTTATTTTTAGCATGTGTTCTTAATTTTTATTTTTTTAAGTACTTGTACTCATATTTTAACCCTATATAAATAAATGGGTAAATAAATAATCACCATCGCTGCCGTAATAATTATATTGATTGAATAAATGAAATTAGATTATAAAAATAGATAAAATAAATGATATAAAAAAGGATAAAAGGATAAAAGGAATTAAATGATCTTTTAAAATAATGCCAAGGTTCCTCCATTTTATATTTTTATTATCTATTTTAAGTAAAATTATAAATTGAATATTAAAAACAATCTGCTTTATATATATATGATGAGAAGGAAAAAAAAAAAAAAAAGATATAAAAATGGTAAAATTTTCGATTTCTCATCTTTTCTTTTTCTTTTTTATATATATACAATAATATAAATCAAATGAGTTATAGCGTAGAAGAATACAACCGCATCTTAGACATTGAACAACCTACTGAAGAACATAAAGCTTCTATCACTCATGAACTTCTTGCCGGTGCTGCTGCTTTTGAAGCCATGAGACAAATCAATAAACATAAAGAAGAAAATGGTGAAGAAGTTACTCATAGCACTGCTAAGGAACTCCTTGCTGCTTTCACTGGTGCTACCGTAGATAGACTTGTTGAAACTAAAGGTTTGGATTTCATTGATAGAGAAAAAGCTAAACAGTAAGTCCATTTTTTTTTAAAAAAAAAGAAAAAAGAAAAAAGAAAAATTATCACTTTTGTTTAATTCATGTTTTTTTTTTTTACTCTTATTAAAACGTATGTAGCCATGCTAAGGAAAAGGCCGAACAAATTTACGCACAAGAAACCGGGTTTAAATTCTAAAACATATATATAATGATTCCATCTATTTATAATAAATAAAGAATACTATTTGTCAAGTAAATGCGCATTTTTTTATTTTTTGTGTAGTGAGCTTATTTTCCTTTTATGTATAATTTATCTTTATTTGGTTATATTCCCTCAAATTATTTTAAGTTACTATAATTATATAAAATTTTTTTTATTTAAATATATATATATAAATTGGAAAAGATCCTTTGAAACAATTTATATTGATCTTTTAAAATTTCATACTGACTCAACTATTATATATAAAAAAAAGTAAGTACTTTAATTTTAATATATATGAACCTCTGAATAAATCAGTTATTATTCAAGATAGTTTTATAATTAGCCGGTATATAGTATAGTTGTGTTTTGATTCTATAGAAATTTTAGTCAATAGAGATAATTGAATATTCCTATTTGTATACAATTAATCATTTTCTTATAGAAGGCTTGAACTTCGGATAGAACTTGAGCAAAAAATAAATAAATAAATAAAAAACTAGGTTGAAAAATATACTATTTTTTTATATATATATAAAAAGTAAATCAAAGTATTTATTTTAAGCCATATCTATTTATTTTTCAATCAAAATATGTAAAAGCATGTTTTTAAAATATAATTATATTGCTAATATTAATATGTAATTTTTTGCAATCATAAATAGTTTGGAATTTTTTCAAATCTAGCCTGTTCATCTAATTGTCTTTCAATAAAATCCACCACATCTATTAAAAATTTTCAAAATATATAGAAATAAATATATGTTTATATCTTAGCATCGCGAAATCTGATTAGCTTTTTCATATCATTTTTAAAATATAAAATAAATAAAACTTTGTTATTATAATTACCATCTCCATAATGCTGTCTTAAATTTGTATCTATAGGCAATACATCATGAGCACGAGATTCTTCTTTAGACATACAAACGGTGTTAACATAACTAAGAGGCTTTGATTTATCCCATCGTACTAAAGTGATTCTTTCTTGTGGTCCTGATATAACACTTTTACCATACCATATTTCTTCATACATATATTCAATGTCTTTTATATCAAAAGAAAATGTATCTTGTGGAAAATGTTGCTGTTCTCTTTTTCTAAAATCTTGATGAATCCGAGTGTATAGTTTATCTCTTAATTTTAAATCTGGTAATGCATATGCTGAAAAGTCGGCCAATTTTAATAATGTATAAGTCGTTAATGACATACCAAACATACCTGCAATAGTTCCAAGAATAGGTTTCTTTTGTTCTTTAAAGTTATTAGGTGATTTTAATAAATTTTCATCATCTTTTATTGATACAATACGTTGATTATCTAATTAAGAAAAAATAAAATAAAAAATAATATTTATACACATATTGAATTTAATGACGCCTTATTATTTTTATTATTATTTTATATATAATAAAAAACAAATCTGAATATATATATATATATATATTTAATATATTTACCTTGTATATATTTAGGATCAATAGGTTTTTCAATAGAATAAACCACAGGAAGGTTTCGATCAATACCTAATAATTTTAATCTACGACGAATATATTTTGCAGAAGGATCGCCTGTCAAAAAAAAAAAAAGGTTATATTAGAAAATATATTATGAAAAAAATTAATAATAAATTATTATAATATTCTTTATATATATGTTATTTTTATTTTACCAAAACTATCACTAATATCAGTAATTTGAACACGAGTAGGATCTACTTTATTTCCAGGATCCAAAGCTGAGACTAATGGAATTTGACGAGAATGACAATATTTTATCAATTCTATTTTTCTATCCAAAGAAGAATGATTTAAACAATCTACCACCATAATTTTTGAGGAAGTAGAAGGTAAAGATATGTATTTAGGTTGCCAAGTATCAATAATAGGTTCAATGGTGACAAAGGGAGCAAACTGGGCAATCATGTGTTGTAATGCCTTGATTTTATGTTGACCTAAAGTAGCTGTGGACGCAGCCGCATGACTAGATATATCTTTTGGTTTCAAAACTGAAGGATCAATTAAACGTAAATGTTGTACTCCTGATCTTGCTAACATTAAAGCAGCCCAACTACCTATACTACCTACACCAATGACAATCACACAAGCATTTCTTACTTGACTTAATCCTTCTTCACCTAAAAACGCTTGATTTCTAGCCAACTGTTCTTCTATTAATGTTGGATCGTGTATCATATTATTATTATGTTGTTGTTGTTGATGCTGTTGCTGTTGTTGTTTTTGCTGATTCATTAATAAAGAAGTACTATCTATTAATCCAAATTCATTAACAGAAAAGGTAGTGGGAGGTGGTAATAATTCATTTTGTTCTTGTAATATTTCTCTTTGTAGCTCTTCTTTAAAATGACGAGTTCTTGAATGACGTCTAGCTGTTTGATAGCTATATATACTAATGGCCGTTAACGCCGAAGCCGCTATAGCTGTTAAAGTTAACTTTGTACGTTCACTAGATTTTTCTATTAATTTTATAGGATAAAGATCTTCGATCCACATTTATTAAAAATATTTTTTTTTTTAAAAAAAAGAAAAAGAAAAGGTAAATAAAATTTTAGTTTTATTCTTTAAAAAATATTTAAACTCCATTTTTTCTTCAAGCGCACAAGTGTTTTTATACTAATATAAAATAGTATATTTAAAAATTAAAAAATTTGAATATTAAAAAAAGCAACAGTTCTATTCAGAGTATGTTTTGAGAATAATATTTATATTTTATAGAAAAAAAAAAGTATCTAAAATTATGAAATATTTGTCATACGAGTTGATAAAAATATGAATGTAAAATAAAAAATAATAATAGTGACGACAAAAAAATTTAAGAATAGGATCTGTGCCATGGCCTAATATTTGTCTGTGAACTAGTAAAAACGCTGATTAACCTTATTTCTTCTTTTATTATCCCGAGGTTACGAATCCTTGCAATATTTTTTATTTCACAATATATGTATATTTATATAGATATATATACATAATTTAAATATATCTATTATTATCAGTCTAAAGCATTTAGCGCGCTAAATAAAAAAAAAAAAAAAAACTTTTATTGTATAATGCTACAAAAAGTTTAATGTATTAATATATATTAATATATATATATATATATATATAATGTATGTAAATGAGAGTGAGGTATTAATAATATGTAAATAAGTGAAATAAATAAATATAAAACTAATTAAAAATGAAATAATAACAAAAAAGCAATTGGATAAAAATAATGTAAGGGTGAGTTAGGGCTGAGATTCTCATATATAAAGTAAAAAAGGTAGTAAAAAAACAAGAGATTAAAATGGTATCTTAAAATTAACGTAATAAAGGTTGTTGTTGATTTTCATTTTCTTCACCACTATCATAATCATGGTCTTGATCTTGATCGTCATCTTGTTGTTGTAAAGGATCATAAGTATCTTTTTGCTTTCTATTATTGAAACAACCACAAAATAAGCGTTGTGCTGAATGATAGATGACCATTATTAAAGATTTGATATCTTGAAGTAAACTTGGTCTACCAGGAACAATACGTTCAGGACGAAGTCGGTCTTTTCCATCAATGATGACTTGGATACAAAAGACAACTGCGCCTAATACACCTAATGCAGTAGAAGCAGATATCATAAACATAATGATTTGTTGATATCGAACTGCATTCATCACAGGAGCACCAGATAAAACTTGACCACTCAACATTCCAGGAATAGAGATCAATCCAATCACAGACATTTGATTAATGGTAGGTAACATGGCCAAACGTACGGCTTCCATTGCAATTGATTGCCCAGCTTCCCATCGACTGGCACCAAAAGCCAAATAAGTTTCTATTTGTTCTTTGTTACTACTAACACTGGATAAGCAGCTACTTAAAGCTACTGCCATACCACTTAACAAATTGCCTAATAACATCCCCATAGTTGGAATAAAAGTTTGTGGTACCCAAAATGGTGATTGCTCCATAGCAAATCTTGATCCAATAACACCAATAATTAAAGCTGAAATAGCTGTTGATATTAATACAGATACAAACTAAATAAAATAAATGGTAAAAAAAATTAAAATTTATAAAATTAGTATATTAAATTTAAAATAAATCAATTTATGATTAATCTTTTGTATATATATATTCATAAATATTTACCATGCCATGATAAGTTTGTTTGGATTTGTTATAAACAGTTTCATAGGCTCCTAATAATATAAGTACGGCTACCATAACCATAACAATACCTGGATGGTTAGCTTTAAAAACATCTTCTAAAATATAACCCTATTAAACGATAATAATAATAACAGAAATAGAATAAACAGTTATTTATTACCCATACTTTATTTTATAAATAGCATAAAAAACACAAATAAAAACAAGGCTTTTTTTATGTATATTTTTTATTTTATTTTACCATTATAGTAAGTTGAACAAGGCATCGTATGGCTGCTATGATTAATGATTTTTCAAGTTGTAAATCAAGATATATTGATACAGCACCTAATTATTTATATAAAAACAAGAAAGAAATAAGACTAATATAAATATATATTTGTATATACAAAGTTATATTATATTTTCTATATTACAATTAAATAAAATAAAGCCACCAGCAATAGCAACGTTAAGCCAAGTTAAATTGGGTGTGCCTATAGTACCATTATCGCCACCATTAGTATCATTTGCCGCAAAATTAGTTAACTCTATTAAATTGGATAATGGCATAATGGGTCATGAAAAAACTATTTTAATAGTAAAAAAAATCTTTTTAAAAAGGAGAGGGAAAAGTAAAAGAAAAAGAAAGCTAAGATAAATAAAAAATTGATTAAAAAAAGGTTTTGAAAAATTCAGATTCCGAATCAAAATCTTTTTTTTTGTACGATCCATCTGGCTCTATTATAAAATCTACTATTCCAAAAAGGATATCATTGATGATCAGGATTTTTTTTATAATACAAGTTATTATTATTATTATTATTATTATTATTATTATATATATATATATATATATACATGCCAATTTTAATATTACCAGTGAGAATATATAAACGAATAGGGTAATATGTAATTGACCATTTATATGTGTATAATTTCATATGTATTTATACTTTTTAATTTTTTAGTATTCTTGTTCTAACTGACTGAAAGTGATATTAAAAGCATAGTGGTTGGTCGATATCTATATAATTTTATTTTTGCAGGATTAAAGTATATTTTTATTTTCATTTTTTTTTAAAAAAATTATCAAAATTGTAAAGACTTTTTATACACCAAAAAGTAAATAAATAAATCATGTTTATAAATAAAATGTACCATGTAATTATATATAAAATATGTATATAGTTGCTTTTTTTATAATTTTCTTTCCAATTGTGCTGAAGTAGAATTAATTTTTCGATGATTAAAGGTGATAAATGATGGTTGGGTATCTACTTTATCGATAGTCCTATTATATAAAATTATAAATTATATAATATCAGTAAAATATATCCATATATACATTCAACGAACATTGTTCAATCTTATTTAATATATATACGTAGTATTTTTAATTACATTTTCATGATTTCAGCTTCTAAAAGAATATTTTTAAAGGGGGCAGTCGATAAAATAACACCAAAAAGAGTAATAAATGCTGATACTATACACTCTACTACAATCTAATTAAGAAAAAATAAGTATATAAATATATCCATTTATCTATTTCATCAGATTATCGTGTTTGGGTATATATGTATATACTTACATCAATAGGAAGACTTGCTTCGTTTTGATCTACTGCCCTTAAATATGCTAGATCTAAATGAATAATAAATATTTAAATATATAAATATATTGATTAGTTTATAAAATGTTTCTAATATTATAGTCTTTTATTATTATTATTATTATTATTATTATTATTATTATTATTATTATTATTAAATCGTTTATCTTATAAATATAAAAAATAATAACTTATATATATATATATATGTATGTATAAATTACGTTCATATGTTGAGAAAGCTGAATGAAATAAAAATAAAGTAGCTATGAGAGCAATAACTTTTCCAGTATATTGTATAGTGCTCATGTCTTTTAAAAAAAATAAGTGAAATAATTCAAAAAAAAAATTGAACAAAGGTTATATAAAATAAAAATTTAAATCCCGTTTTTTTGAACGTTTCGCTGATAAATTAATGCTTGAGTTATAAAAATAAGTATATAAATAATTGATTTAAAAATCAAATGCTTTAAAGACAATTTTTTTATTACAAGTGTATTTAATTTTTAATTATAAAGGTGTTTTTTTTAAATAACTAAAATGTACAAAAAAAAAGTATATGCTGATGATATTTAAATAATAAATAATAATAATGGTAGTATCAAAATATATAGTTATTAAGCGTTGTTATTGGTATAATCATATCCCATTTGTTGAAATGATGCCAATGAATCAGAAGATGATGGTACTCCTTCGGTTTCTTCATTGAAAAAGTCATCCAAATCTTTTAATGCGTTCATTAATTCTTCACCATGCTGTGGAATACCTGCCGTTGCAACTGTTATTGAAGGTGCTACTAAATTATTACTATTATTATTATTGTTATTATTATTATCGTAATTAATATTACTATTATTATTATTACTATTATTATTATTATTATTATTGTCAGAACTTAAATCTATATCAATTGAAGGTATATTCATTATTTCACGTGGTACTGATGTAAAATGCTGTTGAGGAGGTAAATTATTATTATTGTTATTATAGTCATTCATTGATTTGTTTACTACAGTTGTAGTAGTAGATGAAGTAGAAGATAATGTAGAAGATGATATAATGGTTGGTGTTGCGGATGATATATCAGATGTTATAGTATTAGTTGAAGATTCCACATCCAAATGAGTTGGTATTAAATTAGGAGAAGGTAATGGCGAAGGAGTTGATGATAACAAAGATGGTGTTTTTGTTGATAAAAATTGTTGGGAAGTATGCGTACCTTTATTGTTACTATTACTATTGTTATTATTATTGTTATCATTATTCACATTACTACTACCTGTACGTTGAATAGGTAAAGTAGTCATCACACCAGATGCAACTGCTTTAGCAGCTGTCATTTTTTGATCACCAGTTAATAAAGAAAAGTCTTCAATAGAGAACTGTATATTGTGTTCAATAGGTGCTCTATTTGTAATAGAGGAGCATTCAAATACAACAGCTTGAATATTTTTTCTTGTTATTGTTGCACTAATATTTTCATCCATACGCCAAACTGGAATAGATGATGATAATCTGGGATTAGTGGCAGAAGTAGCAGGGGAAGAAGAAGAAGAAGAGGCCATATTAGGTGAATCTGAATAACTATTTCCAATAGTTGAAATCCCCGTATTCAATAGAGCAAGAGCGCGATCAGCATATTGCGTTTGAATTAATTGTAACAATGGTGTTAGGGTATTTAGTTCAATTTTGTTGCATGATTGTGACTGAAGAACATGTGGAATCAATACTTCAATTAACATTAAAGTTTTATCTTGATAATAGTCCAATGTGTTATTAATCATTAATAAAGCAAACATTAATGCTTCATGGCCCTGATCCATTAAATAAACATTACGTAAGGTTCCTACTAATTGTTTGAGATAATCCATTTGGAATTTTGCTTTTTGTTTTGGATAGGTTGTAAGAACACGTTGTACATCCGTCAACCCCACTTTTTCTGCCAATTTACATAGGTCACTTGCTAATTCCACAGCGTTTAAATATATATCAGTAGTAGGCGATTCATCGTTGAGTAAATTATTACTATTATCATTATTATTATTTTGCGCTGTGATATCATCTAATAAATTCGATTGTTGTTTTTGGGCATTAGCTGATTCACTTTGCTGATCTAATCCATGTAAAAGTCGTGGTACTGCACCCAAGAGTAAATACATAAATCTTGTCGGAGCAGGATCAATCAATGGCGAATTATCCAACAACATGATATTTCTTAAAATAACCCATGTCTTTTCTTCAGCTAGGGAAAATTGTAAACCTTTCAGTAATAAGGGTTGTAATCCATCAAATTCGCTAGACCAATTAACAGGAAAGCTACTAGTCAATATTTCAGTACTGGAAGGTGGGACTTTTAATAAAATAGTTTCCAATAAAACTAATGATTCCAAATGTTCTGATGAAAACGGACTAAATAAACATGCAACAGCAGCCCAAAATAACTGTGGGAATTGTTCTAATTGGTTCGCATCCATAGCACGAGCTACTTTGGTCAATGTCAGAATGATTTCCAAAGAGAAGCCACGGATATCTTCTGATTTATCTGCAATGGTAGTTGACAATCTAGCTAGCATATCTGCAAGCATATGTTGATTAAAAGCTGGTAATAATCCTCTAAAGCACTGAAAAGATCGACAAGCTATATGACGTACAGAACAATAAGTTGCCCATTTCAAAGCCGTTTCACCCCATTTCTGTCGTAAATCAGGATCTTCATGTGAAAAGACAAGTAAAATACGTTGCACTAAGTCTTCTAATTCTTGACTACTTTGCAATCGTCTATTCTTATTTGGTATAATATTTTCATAAGCCCATAACCGTTTTCCTTCTTTTGCAGTTAACCATTGAATAATTTCCATACCAAGAGCAGAGATCTCGGGATTCATGGATTGGCGTACAATAATAGCATGAATGAGATTGATTAATAAACATCTCGATTGATCACAAATAATACTTGTCAAATGGTCTAATTGAACAAATATAGCATGCAATAATAGAGGGAGGTGGGGTGCTAGATCTGCACCTGTTTCAATAGCTAAGTCAACTAAATATACCATTGCTAGTTGTCCTCTTGAAAAAGCGGGTCGTTTAGCGTAAGGAGGTAATACTTTTTCTGTATCGGCCACAAACATACCATGGTGACGATTCGGTTGATGTGAAGGCTCCTTAACTTGTGGTACCATTGACCTTGGTGTAATTTCAGAGATGGCTTCTTCAACAACATGAGTAAAAGCTGGAGTTCTTCCAAGACAAACAAAAACACGTTTTGCGTGCACTAAAAACCATGGATTTCTTTTTTCTAAACCCATATCCAATAAATAAGTAATAATGGGACGAACATTACGACCATAATCCACAAGTTGATTCCATAATGCTGCTATTTCTTTTACGTAGATATCACCAAATTTAATTGTAATATAGTATAAATTAGAAAGAACAATATAGGCCATTGAGCTAAGTTCCATTTCTTGATTGTGAGTGGGTGGTAGAGATGCTACAGTAGAAGAATTTGATGATGGATTACTTCCAATAGGTACCATAGATAATTCTACTTTTCTAAACCAAGGTAGCATATAAACAAGCACTTCACGCTGACTATTAGGACTAATATGTTCGAACCGTTGTGTAATTTCAGATAGAATATTATATGTCTGTTCAGGATGATCTACTGAAAGTCGAGCTGATAATAAGGTTTGTGTGTGTTTATAGATTGCTGGCAAACTGCTTGTTATTCCTATTTCATATTCTTTAGCACAAGAATCACCAAAAGTTCGCTCTTCCATAACGCGTAGTAATTGCATGGCTGATTTTCTAATTATTTTTTTGGCATCTCCAACCTTAAAAAGTGCAAGACAAATAATCTGGTGAGGAAGGCAAGGATAATCATTTACACTAGTAATTATATCAGCTACAGCTTGAAAATATCCTTGAGTAAATTCTAATTTTGGATTCCCAGCATAGCATTGTTCGATAATATCGTCTAATAATAAAGCTTGATCTTGATTATAAATAAGCAAAGCTTCCAATGCATTTTTTGCTATTAAATGATTTTTAGGATCAGGACTTTCAAAAACAGAATCGATCCATCTAAGTACATTTAACATATCAAATTGAATAACTGCTTGTCGTGCCTTTTTTTGACCAAGGAATGTATATAATGGACCTCTCTAAATAAATATAATATAATACAATATAAATAGAGGAATGAGTTTTTTTTTTTTTTTTTATAAAAAATAAATAAATAGGTAAGCTGATTTATATAAGTATATATATACATTTTTTTAAAATAAGTAAATAAAATAAAATAAAATAGCTTACACATAACATTGCCATAGCACCAAGAGAAGCAGATTCTAAAGCTTTACGTTCTTCTTCCATTAATTTTGTCATACTTGCACGATCTTTGGCATCTTTACATTGCTCTAATACATCATGAATCATTGCATCATCCCGTGTTCTTGCTATATTTGCATAAGCACCATAACCACACCATTCTTCAAACATTTTATAAAGACTTAGTCTTGTTTCAAAAGACATAATCGAAGTAGGATCATTTAAATCCATAATCACTTTGTATAATTGTTCCACCAATCGACACAGATAGACTCTTAATTTATGATATTCCCATTCTAATTGAACTTCAGGGTCACTCAAAAATGCTTTTGTTTCTTTAATATAGGACATGATTAAACTAAATATTGATTTTGTTTCTGAATCCAATTCCATTCCTGTGGTGGATCCATTATGGTTAGAGCAGTTGTTTTTCTTTTTATTACTGATATCTTCACGATCCAGATCGTTTTTATTGCTGTTATCTTTTAATGTACTAGTGATAGCGGATTTATTAAAGGTTAAACAAGATGCTGTATCAGCCAATAAGTGCATTAAAGATGTTCTTAATCGATCATGTTTTTTGATCCGCTTATTTTGATACGGCTTTTGGTTTGTACGGTGTTTACCATCATCCAAGATGGTTCTTATCATTGGTTGTAAATCATGAAGTAATGTATTAAATGAATCAGGATGGATATGGCCTAATCCATAAATAGTACCTTCTCGTATAGGCCGATTTTCACAAGGTAAGAAGGGTAAAACCATTTTAAAAAGATCGTGAGCACTATTTAATCTTTCTGTCACTGTAGATCCTTTTCTTCCTCCACCAATCCATCCAGTAGCAGGGTATCGTTTATCCGAAACTTTAGCACTTACTGCTGCTGCAGCATTTAATTTTGATAAACGGTTTCTATTATTATTATTGTTGTTGTTGTTACCGTTGCTGTTATTATTTATATTATTGGTTGCAATCATAGAATCCGTTGCTGTAATACATGCAAAGGCCAAATAAATTTTCCACTGGTCAATAAGATCATTACTTGCTGATATTTTTTGATTGGAAGTGTTACTTTTTGCCATACTAAGTGTTCCTGTACCACCTGTTTTAACTGTTTCGATTGACGCCAAAAGAGTAGGTTGGATTTGAACAAGCCGATCACAAATGCTATGCCTGCATAAAGCCACTGTATCAGGGAAATGAGTAAAGATTCGATCAATTAATTTCATGAAAATGATATGCCATATCCATTGATCTGTTGAATTATCTGAAGTTGCTAATTGAATTAAGATTGGTTGAGTAGTTTTTCTTTGATGCTGTTGTAATCGCAATCTTGTTTCGATGGATAGTTTGGAACCAAACAATTGATTTTTATCTTTATCAAACTGAATTAATTCTTGTCCAACAGCTGCACTTTCAAGAATATTCATTAATCTTGCAAATGTTCTTGTCTTCTGTTGTTCAATATATCCCCATAATTGCTGAATAAATTGTTGAGTAGCAACAGTATCTGATTTAGCAGAAGAAGAAGTAGATGACGCAAATGTTGTTGTGATAACCATAGTTTCCTTCTCAACTTGAGCTTCGAGACGTTGTTCTAATTTTGCCGCCCATTGAATCATTTCTATAGCCATATGTCTTACTATTCTTGATCGACTGCAAAGATACATTAATCCATTTGCTTCTGTTTCTTCTACCATTTCAAACAATCTTGTTACATCTGATTGTACATCCTCAATAAGGCTAGGTGACGGTGATGCCATAACTATTTCACGTAATGAACCAAGTTCTACTTTTTCAACCCATATTGCTAATAAATCGACATATAATTGTAGTACACCTCCGAAGTTGTTATTTTCTTCTGAATCGCTAGCCATATTGCTATTGCTACTGTTATTATTACTGCTATTATTGGTATTATTATTGGTAGTACTATTATCATTACTGATGTTATTACTATTGTTACCGCTACTGTTACCCATATTATTATTACCAGCAGAAAGCATTGTAGTGCCTACTCCTCTTGATAAGGATACAATAATATCGGATACTTTATCTTCCAATTTATTTACAAATTTAGCATATCCAGTAACTACTGTTTGACTATCAATTTGATTTGCAATACGACGTAATGTTTGAGAAGCAGCTTGAATAATATCAGGGTCGATATGAACTGTGTATCGAGATAACATTTCAACAATACGTGGTAATGGTATCCCGGATGGCATTAAACGGGGCATAGAATCTAAAATGGTCTTGAGTAAATCAAAGTAAGGTTGTTTATCCTTTGAATAGGAAACAGCAAACAAACTATATTGGTATTGAACTTGTGGCCCACTTCCATCAGATAAACCTGTTACATTACTGACTGAAGAACTGTTACTACCTGATGCTCCAGTGATTGTATTTCCAAATACCTGTACTGGATAAGACGAGGTATTGTTATTATTAGCAGTGGTAAGAAAACTTGGCGATCTACCAGAATTTTCACCAACAATACTATTACTGTGGTATGGGTGATGATGACTACTGATTAAACTTCCGCTGTGACTACCGAGCCCACTAGCTCCATAACCACCACCGCCATTATTTGTACCAGTTGATGAAGAACCTACCATTGTTGAAGAGGAAGGGTTGGCTACCATGGTTGAAGGTGCACTTGACATTACTGAACCATGAGGAGCCAAAGAAGAAGAAGGTGTGGGCATTACTGCTACTGATGAGGATGTGTTGATTGACGATGATGTATTTAAACCAATAGTACTGGACATTGTTCTGTGAATAATATTTTTTTCATCCAAAACCAATAATTTTCCAAAAGTTTGATCCAAACTAAGTAATGTGCGAGTCAACGTATCTTCCATTTTTTCCGTCGCATCCACTTTTATAGCACGAATGGGTGCGCCTAGTACATCTGCACTACAGCTGTTAAAAGTTGAAGTCAGTCCCGTTAATGCCATATCCGTATCTACTGGAAAAGGTGGTTTTTGTCTATTATTTTCTAAATCTGTCAATAGCAATTGAAAGGCTCTAATAGCAATAATCATTCGTTCAGGGCTGAGATATTCCCAATGTAAAACAGCAGCTGAAGATCCTGCATAAGTACTATTTGATGATGGTCCTAATGTTGCTGTAGTAGTACCCCCTTGCATTAAATTGTTATCCATGTTCAGTAAATAATAAATAATATTATTCATAGCATTATCTACATCCTTAATCAACGCATAATATGTAATGAGAATAAAATGGTCCAAGGATACATCTGTAGGATAGGTTGCTCGTCGATAAAGTGGAAATATAGTTTTAATAATGGAATCCAATTTTTTGAATGTAGTTGATATACTTTCTGTACATCTAAATAAATAAGTCCATACAATACGTGATACACAACCAAGAGCCATTTGTCTAGTATATTTATCCTATTTTTTTTTTTTAAAATAAATAAATAAGTAAATAAAATATATATCAGCATATAGATTACTCCAAGTTTATTTATTCATATATTTATGTGTAAATATATATTACCTTATTAAACTTTTGATAACAACATTCCAACACACTTGGCCAATTTTGAGCAAAAAATTCTTTTCTGCCAACGCATAATAATGTCGTTACCAAAGGAAATGCAACCTTAATATATATGTATAATAGAAATTCAAAAAAATAACATATTAGAAAACATTAGTATAGTTGTAAATATTATTTAAAACACACACACACACACATATATATATATATATATATATTTACCGTGATATGTTTAGGTTTTAATGTCATTTTAATTGCACGAGGATAAATTAAATCAACCATTTTAGCCCAAGCAGGAAAGTTAACTTCAGCTACAGCTACTTCAGCAACGGGTAATAACAATTGAACAAATAAACAAGCATAGGCATGCTTTACTTTGATACCATGTGAATTTTTAAAAAAGCTTGCACAACTAGATAAAAAATCAGCCGTTTCTTCCAGTGCATCCAAAGGATAAATCTATTATATATATATATATATATATATATGTATGTATACATATGTACCAGCATATATTCATATAAGCCTTTATTTTGACTCATTCATATATTCAAGTCCCATTAATATTATTATTATCATTACTATATACCTTAATTTTTAAAAAACGCATACCGCGAATTAACATTTCCATATGTGATTGGCGTTCTTTCATTAAAGTTTGATTATTATCTTTTTCTAATTCAGCAATAAAACGATCACTAACTGAAGCAAATCTAATATTTGATAATTCTCCAATAAGTTCGGCAAATAATTCCATACTAGCCGTTCTATTTCTAGATCTTCTGATGGTTTCACTAAATATACATATATATATATATATTTAGTCATGAAAATATTATTATTAAGATTAGCATTATAATTTATTTTTTATTCCATATTAACCTTTTTTATATTATTTTACTTTTATCATTTTACTTACGGATCTGCTTTTTTTAATTGATTAAACACAATTTCTTCCAAATTTTCACCTTGTTCATCCGGTAAAGCATGAGGTGTAAATCGTTTAACAATAGCAATTAATGTACGACAAAGTATATAAACAGAAGCAAGCTAAAACAAAATAATAAAAAAAAGAAAATAAGATTGATATAAATAAATAAATAAATATGCGCATAAACTGATTGAAATGTAATTTTTCGATTCTTTTTTTCTATAATGTATATCGCATTACTGATTGTCGTTCTTTAAGAATAGATTGCACATCCCTTGCTCTAGATAGCGGTGCAGCTTCACTATATATTTATATTTAGAAATAAAATAAAAGAATGGAATAATAGAAAAAAAGCTTAATATTGTTTATTTACATTGTTTATATTTATGTATTTTTTTGGTTCTAACTTTATTAAGCACTTTTATTTATTTACCTTAATCGTTTAATAAAATTAAGATCCAAAGGTTCGATTTTTGATTTTCTCCATCTCATGACAGCATCAATCACTGATTTTTGTTGTGTTGTAGCTAACTTTGCCAAAGATTGTATAAGTTTATCAAATACTGGGTCAACGCCTTCACCTAATAACATTCTTAAATCTAAGTCAATTTCCTGAATAAATAATAATAGTAATAATAAAATGAAAAATATGCTATTTTTAGCTAATATTCTAATAATCATAATAATCATTTGTTGTAACTATTATTATTATATATATATAAATAAATCTACTTACTACTCCAGTATTTAATACCAAATTCATTTTTTGATCAGCTATTTTTTCAAATTGTTCGAAAACCATTTTCCTTGCATAATCCGAACTTAGAATGATGGATGCGCCTTCATTCCCAGACATAGAATTAGGAGTATTGTTTGTTGATGAATTATTTATTTTAGTAGTAGTAGTAGTAGTATTTTGATTATATATATTTGGCGTAAAAGATTTTGTTGTATTAGTGTTAGTATTATTATTAACTGGTGAATTGACAATAGAACTGCTATTGTTATTGTTTATCATAGGTTGAGTTGAAGAGGCAAAAGAATGAATCGAAGAAGTATGTTTAGAATGTTGAAAAGGCTTCATTAGGGTGGATAAAGATATATCTTCTCGAGTATCTTTAGATGCTGTTGATTTATGATGAGCTGATGAGTATGGCTGTCGCGAAAGGGGCATATTAATATATATAAATAAATAAATAAATATTATAAACAAAAATTATGGAGGTGTGTGATGGAAGAGGGGTGGGGGGTAAAAATGGGGAATCAAAAAGTAGAAATTAAAATATATAAATATACAAAATAGAAATTAAATATAAAAAGAAAGACAAAAACGTCTTTACTTTTTTTATTATTTCTGTATTTTATTTTGTTTAAAGAATAAAATAAAACTTTATGGCAAAAAAAAAAAAAGCTATATTTAAATTATTAAAATAATAAAATAGAACAAAAGAGAACGAAAAAAAAAAGTGGAAAAAAATTTATATTTTTTATGGGCACAGAATTTTTTAAAACTACGACCTTTTTTTTTTTTTCCAATCCGCCCTGTTCTTTTCATTTTTCCATTCATAAAAAATAATAAAAAATGTCTAGCCAAGCATCAAACATGATAAAGTTTTTACATACTATCGAAAACTTGAAAGTAAATATATATATATGCATTCGTATATTTATATTTACTTGTTTATATTTATTATTTTCTAGATCTAATATTTTTTTTATTTTAATTATAAACAGAGGACCAAACGTACAGGTTGGGTAGATAATGGTATTCGTCAGCCAGAATCAATAGCTGATCATATGCATAGAATGGGTGTAATGGCCATGTTGATTGATGATCCAAGTTTAGATCGTAATAAGTAAAATAAACTTTATATATAATATAAGAGCTTATTATGACTATGATGTATATTATTTTATAACTTACTGTTTTTCCTTTCATTCCACTTTTGGTGTTTTATATTAATAGGATTATAAGAATGTCTATAGTACATGATTTAGGTGAAGCCGTTGTGGTAAAAAAAAAAAAATGAAAAAAAAAAACTTTTCTTACTCTATATATATACTTGATATATATAAATATATCTATTCTATATTTTATTATTTATAATTAATAGGGTGATATTACACCACATGCAGGCGTTAGTAAAGAGGATAAATATAATATGGAAAAGGTAATATATATATATATATATTAGCTTAGGAGATAATAAAAGACTATTATTTACAATTTTCATTTTTATTGTCATTATTAGAATGCTATGGATGGATTTCAACAATTATTAGGTAATACACCTATGGCCAAAGAAATAGTTGATTTATGGCAAGAGTATGAAGAAGCTAAAACGCCCGAAGCATTATTAGTAAAAGATTTGGATAAATTTGAAATGATTGTACAAGCATTAGAATATGAAAAATGTAAGTAACAATATAATAATAAATTATAATAAATTATAATAAATAAACGAAATGTATGTCGTTACTTGCTATGATCTGGTAGTAATATTTTATATATATATATATCATTGTATTCTATTTTATTTATTGTTTAGCCGATAACAAAAAACTTCAAGGATTCTTTGATTCAACAAAAGGCAAGTTCCAACATCCAACAGTAAAAGCATGGGTAGAAGCATTATATCAAGAAAGAAATGATATTAAACAATAAATAGCTATTCCAAGTTTTTGGGGGTGTTTATCCAAACTTGGAAAATTTATTTTATTTTACAAAGTGGCACTTTAGCATAATATTAAAATTAAGAATTTTTTTTTAAATCTCAGTATCTCGATAAGAAAATTAGGATTTAACATATTACCAAAGTGTCAAATATTTAATTAATGCGATTATTGTATATATATATGTATGTATGTATGTATATTATTATAACTACTATTATTATTATTTTCTCAATAATTGTTCATTGATTTATATATACAACAATAAAATCATAATTCTATTAAAGATATAATTAATATTATTATTATTTACATGAAACATACATGTTCACTGACCGTTAATTCGTGTACTTGCTCCAAGAATTGTAGTAAAAAATGGTTAAAAAATAGCGATTTAAGGATTATAAATTACTATTCTTTATACTTGTGAAAATATTTATGTTGTTATACAATGCATATATATATTATTTACAACCGAAAAACTTTATTCTTGGTAAACTTTATTTATAAATAGTAAATGATATTACCTTTTTTTTTACTTTTGGTGAAGCATATACTAAAACAGAAGGCAGCAACGTAAGCAAAAAAAAAAAAAAAAAAAAAAAAAAAAAAAAAAAAAAAAAAAAAAAAAAAAAAAAAAAAAAAGGAAATGAAAAGAAAAAAAAAAGAAAAAAAGAAGAAAAAAAGAAAAAAAAAAGAAAAAAAAAGTAATTACATCCCCCTTGATATCCACTTAAATAATTGCTTTCTTTTTCTCTTTCTCTTTTTTATTTTATTTCGAAAAGGTTTGTGTGACAAGGGTATGCATCCAATGTACAAAGGTTTTGTTTGATATTTTTTCAGGAAACAACTTTAAGTTTACTTTAGGGTAGGAAAAAGAATGGAATTCGAACGTAAAAGGAACGAGCGTTATTCTCATCATCTTTGTAACTTTTTATTAATATAATAAAATTTTATTTTATGATTTTATTTAATAATAATCACTCTAATTATTATATATTTGACTATAATAAATATAAAAAAATAAAAAATAAAATAAATAGTAAAAAAAGCTTCTAGAAGAAAAAGAAGAAAAAATATACTCCAAGTATCCTTGCTTCTAGCTCGTTAGTTTAATCATCAATGTAACTCATGGTACGAAGTCCTAGAAAGATACTTTTTTTGTAATCCTGCATTTATTTGTTTTATATTTGTAATTTTTATTTACGTTTATCTTATTCACTATTTATTAATAGACAATGAAATTGAAATGACAACAATCAACAGCATATATCGAAAAAAAAAGAAGATATACATACATAAGCTTGTATATCTTTTTTTATTTATTTATAAAAATTGGCAAAAATATTAAAGGGAAAATAATTTACAAACAGGAATTAAGAAGTTCTCATGCATCAGCTTCACTCGTATCACTATTTTTTTAATAACAAGTTTCTTTTAGGTTATATTTAAACAGCGGGAAATTTCAAGATTAAAAAATAAATAAATAAATAAGGCTTTGTCTCCGTAGCAACATGCTTAATGAGAATATGTCATTAAAAGGATAAAAAACAAAACAAAAAAATAAATTAGAAATTTATCTTCTGATTAATTGGTGGGGGATAATATCATTTATTATTATTATTATTATTATTATTATTATTATTATTATTATTATTGGCTTTATTATTTGTAAGTGGTTTCAAAACAAAATAAAAAATAAAAAAAAAGATTTATAGCTGAATAGAATCGAAATGAAAATATATAATTTTTTTAAAAAAAAAAATTTCGTACATACATATTAATTTAAAAAAGAAGAAAAAGTTTGGTTTAATGAATGTAAGTTACTAAATACATATATATATTGAACGAATGGGAAGGGGAAGAGAGGAAAAAAAAAAAAAAAAAAAAAGAATACGTATATAAACATAGATAATTTTAAAAAAAAAAAAAAAAAAAAAAAAAAATAAAAAAAAAAAAAAAAAAAAAAAAAAAAAAAAAGCAACGTATATAGCTAAAAAATAATTAAAAGTAAACAATATAAATATCAAAGAGTTTCAGTAGTAGTCATGTTTTATATATACATATATTATTTCTTTTCTACTATTTTCTTTTTTTTTTGATTGTCAAAAATTAGTAATTGTAGAAGCAGCAAGTAAATAATCTACATCCGAATGAAGAAACTGATCCAGTTGATTAAAATCACTTTCGTTTTTTTTTAATGAAGATGGTACATTTTCATAATTAAATGTTAACGAAGAAGCAATAGGCCCATCTTCATAATTGAATGGTAATGGTATAGATACTAATCTAATTGATGATGACGTTGGTAATACTAAACAACAAGGAGTCACTGTGTCATGATGATGGCCACTTTTTTGAACCAAAGGTAGGGTAGAAGTGGGAGTGGATATATGCTTGTTAAAATAATAAAAATAATCTGTTGTTGAAAAGGGTGATGATGAAGACATATCATTTATGGTTTCCGTCGGTGAAGTAGGTGGCGATGGCAAAATATCTATTTTTGGTTGAATGGCTGGGTACTTTTGTTGTTGATACTTTTCAAATAAGCTAGTATAAGTTTCTTTTTTTTTTTTAACGGCATGTCGATATTTAGTATGCCTACGGAGATTGCTCAAAATCGAAAATGCACGGCCGCAACCTTCACTAAATGTAAAAAAGCGAATAGAATAAATTGATTCCAATACATATATATTAATATTAAGAATGCGACATCTTTTTATTCTTTTATTCTTAAATATATAACGTGTTACCTTGTACATTTGAAAGGTTTTTCGCCAGTATGGGTAAGGATATGTGCCTTTAACGCGCTAGGTTTAAGAAAATGTTTTTCACAATAATTACATTGATGATAAATTGGTAGTTTATTTTTTTTAGATTGATTATCTGGCCGATTTGAATTCCCTTTTGTCAAATTATAAAATTCAGTGAAACTACCCAACTTCATTTAAAAACTCGATAAAAAAAATATAAATAAAATAATATTGAATAAAAAAAAAAAAAGAGAGAGAGAGAGAAGAGGAAGAAATGAAATGAAATTAGATTAGATAATTATATATAAGAGAAACAAAAAATAATATATATAATACACAACACACACACACACACATATAAATATATATATACATAGATATATTAAGGGAACACCTTTGTCATATGATTCATATTTGCCAACTTTATATATTTTTATTCTCTTTTAGAAAACCAAATTAAATAAAAAAAGAACATATAAAGTAACCGTACCCATTAAGTTGGGTTATTTATATGAAAAAGGGAGGATTATAAATGATTATTGTTTATATACACTAATTCTAAATATGGTGTTGATTCTAGATAAAGAAAAAAGAGGGAGGGAGAGAGAAGGGAGATGGAGAAAAGTGCTTAACAAACATTTGA
>MU612209.1:0-25910 GCA_025201675.1 Cunninghamella echinulata
AAATAAAAAAAAAAAAAAGTAATGATAATGATAATGAAAAAAGTAGATAAAGGAATAATACTATATGATTATTATAATTATATGATTATTATTACTATTATAAGATGGATTTCATTGCAATACGATAACCTCTATTTTTAGCACATTCAGTCTTTAAGTTATCAGCACGAGAGGTATCCCATTCACCATTCGCCATAAACATTCTTGCATAACGCAAACACAATTCTTCACGGAAATTACCATATAATTTACGATTGTATTGACGTTCCTTTCTTCTTGTATTTTCAGGATATTTATGAGTTTGGTGGATTAAGAAATCGTTAGGGACTACCATATATTCAATACCAGATAAATAAATTTCAAATAAACAAGCAGCTTTATTTGCTCCATAACCGATAAATCGCTCATCACACCAAGGTGTTCCTTCCTTTTTATAAATGATGTAAGGTTCGTAAGAATAGTCATATTCAGTAACGGAATAACTTGAATTTGTTTCGTACCAATGCTGATAATCTGTTGCCCCATGCCCTTTCAACCAACTTTTATGGAACATATCAATTTTCCCTTCTTTCACTTGATCCAACAAATCATCCTTAGTTGTAGGAAAAGTTTTATAATCAATTCCATCGGCTTGTACCACATATTCAAAAGCAGGGACCACTAAAGCACGTTTTCCATCACCAATCCATTCTTTCAATTGTTGAGGATGATGACGTAAGGACTTTAAATTGGTACAAATATGAAAATCTACATCCAACATCATGATATAATCGGTTCTAGCAAAAAATTTAGCCACATTTCGCCATAAATTAAATTGTCGATCGAACTTATCGATCACTAAATGAATATCTACATAACGTTGCATATCAGGGTTTGACTCATAGACGTGCTTTAATTCTTGTAAAGTTTGATCTTTTTCTTCATCATCGTTGACATGAATGGCAACAGAGATAGGACCTTGATAATTACTTGCTAAACGACTTAGCACGGGGAATCGATCTTTGGTAACCAAAGTAGCCATAGTAATATCTTGATCGTGAATAACTTCGCTAGCTTTATAATAATAAGCTTTTAAATCAGAAGGTTGCATAGCATCAGAGAATAATTTGGACATGACAAAGGATTCAGTCATAATAGGCA
Organism: Cunninghamella echinulata; assembly: GCA_025201675.1. NCBI lineage: Eukaryota > Fungi > Mucoromycota > Mucoromycetes > Mucorales > Cunninghamellaceae > Cunninghamella > Cunninghamella echinulata. The sequence continues at coordinate 1,141 of MU612209.1, forward strand.
CTGACTCACCATGCCATCTAACAACAGATGATCTTTTTTCTTCTTCTTCCTGTTGCTGTTGTTGTTGCTGCTCTTCTTCTTCTTCTTCATCTGTAGCATAAGCTTGTGTTATAATTTCATTGTTACCTTTATTTTCTAATTGAATATAATGTTGTTGTGCATGGTTAACACCATCTTCTGATCTTATTGACTTGGCTGTAGGATGTTGTTGATAACTACCATAAAAATATTTGGCTGTATAAATAACCGATACAAAGGCATAGGCTATAATAAGTAGTTGAATAAATTTGGTTGCTGATTGTTTGATTTCACGCATTTTCTATATCATACACTTTTTATATTGTTTTCAAAAAAAGATGAAAGGATGAAAAGAAAAAAGAAAAAAGAAAAAGGAATATATATAAAAAAAAAAAAACGAGATTGTTGAGGTGAATAGGGAGGAAAAAGAATTGAAAAATAAAAAATAAAAAAATTATATTCAAAATTTATTAATCGAGACCTGTTTGATAGCGGAGATTAATTTAATTTAATTACGTTCCACAAGTATATCATTCTGGTCTTTATTTGACGCTTTCTTTCTATATTTATATATAAATATAATGTAAATTATATATTTAAATATAATAAATAATTATTATATGTAATAATAATCAACTATTTATTGGCTCATTTATACAAACTATTTTATAAAAAGTGTTGTCTTTTTTTTTTTTTAAAAAAAATGTTGTTAAAAGAAGGAATGTTATAGATAAAAGAGAGAGAGAGAGAGAAATGATCATACAAAAAATATGTTTGTTACTTTTTTGGTTACAAGGAAATGAAAAATAAATACCTAAATCTATTTTTAATCTAACCATATATAAAAAAAAAAAAAAAATAGAAAATCTATTGCTTTATTTTTTTTACATAATGACCATAAACTAGGTCATAACCATCAAATTCATATAAAATACGATCTGTACGTTGGTAACCTAATTTGTTATTCATAGAACGGATCATACGTTGATGGCAAGAATCATCTTTTACATGAGAAGTAAATAAAGTCACAGTGAAAGAAGCAGGATCAAAGATATGAATGACTTGCTGAACCAATTGATCTAAATGTTGATGATGAGATTGACCAACGGGTATATTCGTTTCAAAGGATGCATAGGAACATTGAGGCTCAGGTGTGACATGGATGGTAAAATAACGGTCTTGCCATAACCCATTACTAGAATAACCACAGGGCTCGAATAAATAAGAATCTATATCGGCCGATGGATAAATCGTGTTGATTCCTGTGATATGATCTACATAGCACCCTCCTTGAATACCAGATGATGATTTTTCTTGATCGTGATAAAATTTTTCCATATTTTTAGGGTTTAATTTTGTCATTAGAATCTCAACTGTTTGGTCTTGTTGGTGATTGCCATTGTCATTTTTATCCATAATACCAAAAGGTGAAAAATCGGCTTCTTTTTTTTCTTCATCACCGCCTTCTTCAGGGTCAGAATCCATTTGCGCTGGTGTAGAATATCCACTAGAAATACTTTTTTCATGCAATTCACCTATTCTTTTTCTTTTCAATTGATTCAAATGGTGTAATACATCATCCGATGGTTTGGTGGTATAAAGATGCCAATGATCCCCTGCCATTCTACCAATTTTGTAAGCTGCCCCATCATCTAATTCACACACAAAAAAAATAAAAAATAAAAGGGGCATGAATAATCTTATTTCCTTTATAAATACACCATTCTCTTTCCTTCCCCCTTTTTTTCATTTTTTTTCATTTACCAAAATATGTATCCAAAAAGTCCACTTCATTTTCCCAAGATGTATGAGGTCCTATCTGTCTTTCGGGAAACATAAAGGCTTTACGAGAATAAAAGACACGCCATACTTTTTCAAAGGAACAATATTTTTTTGCAATTTCTAATATACGAGGTATAGCTAATAACAATGTAGTTGTTCCACAAGTTTTGATGATTAATTTATGAGGATAGACAAACATGGATGATTCACTATGAAAAAATAAAATAGAAATAAATGTTTATATATGTATATATATAGTTCATTTTTCTTTCAACTACTCTCTATCTGTTTCTATGTTTTACCTTAAAAGATAAGCGTCGACATAATCATGGCTAATCACATTTAATACTGTACATTTAACAATAGCCAACATATCTTCCCATATATCTCGAGGCACATCCATCAATCCTTTTGTTTTTTTATCAATATGCTGATGCATCATTATTTTTTCCAAAGAAGGAGAAAACCATAATTCTAATAATTTTTCAGGTCCTTCAAAAGCGCCTTCTTGCGCTGAATAATTTTCACCGGCTGTACAAGCTGTTAAAACGGCATTATCAGAGGCAGTAGTAGTAGTAGTAGTTGTTGTTGTTGTTGTTATTGTAGGTGCTACCATTATAATAAAATAAAAGAGTTTTTTTAAAAAATATATATATGTATAAAGTAATATAAGGAAAAGAAAAAGAAGAGAGATAAAATAAATAAAGTGGAAATATATATAATATAGTTAAAAGGAAAGAAAATAAATAGAATAATATAAAATAAATAAAAGAATAATAAATACAAGCGAGTTTATGGACTGTTAGGGTGGACGAAAAGGTATGGATTGCACAAAGACCTTTATAAAAAACGGTGGCTTTGGTGACAATGAGACTAAGTTCTCTTTTGAAGACGTTTTAAATTAATAAATATTAAAAAAAAAGAGATGGAAAAAGAATAGGGATTGTATATATATATATATATTTATATTTATATAAAAATATTTTTATTTGACTATATATATATAACCCTTAAATAATAACAACGAAAAAGTATATTATATAAAAAAGGAAGAAAAGAAGAAAAAAGTAAGAGGAAAAGAAGTAATAAAAGAAAAAAAAGGAAAGAAAAAATATAAATGTCAAAAGGGCACTAATATGAAAAAAAATTTTATGCTAAATCATTATTGGTTAATAGTGATTTTACTTTTAGCTCCCGCCATTTTTTGCCTTAGTTTGCGAGCGAGCAATTTATTTTGATCCATCTCTTCCCATTACCTATTTTGGTTCTATCAAATTCTTTTTTTTGCCTAATAATTGCCATCTTTAATATATAAAATAAATAAATAAATAAGCATGCACTCTTTTTTTTAATGAATGGTTTTATGTATTTTTATATATGCCCTCGGATTAATATATTTTTTAAAAAAAAACACACATACTTTTGTACTATAATCACTTCATCCTTTATAAATAAAAACATTCTTATATTCGTAAATTCATTACGATTTTTTTTTTTATTCAGTTTTCTACTACAATTTTTTTACCAATTCATAGGCAAATACTAAGTTATAATATGTATATAAATTTTGTATTCTCAGAGTCCTTTTTCTTGTTTTCGCATTTCCTTTTATTTTACTTTTTGTTACGACCATACTCATTTTTTATTTTGCATATTTCTCTATTTTGGACCATGTAAACTTGCATCAATTGGTTTTATCAATTCAATTATAAATAGTAAATTACAATTTATAAAGCATTATCCATTTTCGAAAGCCTTTTTTTTTTATTGCATTTTTTAAAAGTAATAATATAATATTTTTTTATTTTTATTTTACAAATATCTCAATGTTTTACTATGCAATCTTAATCCAACTATTTTTATTTTTTTTATTTATTTTTTTTTACCAGCTCATACATAAATAATGAGTTACAGTATTTATAAAAATTATTTTAAAAAAACTCTTCTGAAGTGAGTTCACTTTTTTAGACAAAAAAACAGTCGATAAAAAGAATTATTTTATATGTTGACATAACCATTGTATTAGAAAAGACCTTGGATTGGGTGCCAATAGAAAAATACTATTATTTATGAAAAAATACACTCCAGCCTATATTGCCTTCTGTAAAGCAGTGTAGTGTGCAAAAAATCCTAGGAAAAAAATTGTGTTATCGATTAAGAAAATTAATATATATCTCTTGCATGCTTGCATGAAATATTCTATTATAATTACAACTTATTATTATTATTATTAAAAATAGGATAGAAGGGCTCACACTATCATTTTATACATTATCAAATAGTATGTATTTATTTTCATTATTTTCTTTTTGATACTGTTTTTACTTTTTAAAAAACATGAAATACTTACCAATCAAAAAATAAAATTATTATTAAGAAACTTTCTTTAATTATTGTTTTTATTATTTATTAAAGGGTACTGGTTATTTTTAATTTTGTAATATTTTTATTCATGTCAAACTACTAACCATAAAGCTAGTTTTATTTCAACCCAGCTATGCTTTAAACTATTACAAAAACATTTAAATATATAATAAGATGCATCTCTCTTTTTCACTTTTTGTTTTATATCTTTCTTAATTTTAAATACATATAGTAGATTGGGAATTACTTGCAACCCCTATATAATTATCCAATTGGGGTTGGCATCTAACGGAGTTTTGTTTTTTAAGATTGCCATATAAATAAAACTATATATTTAAAAAGATTGAAAAGATTATTTGATGTAAAATCCGAGTTTTACGAAGGGTTATCATATTACATGAGAACTAGGCGATCTAAGTTGCTGCTATCATTCTTTTTAACTTTATTCGAACATTGTACTAAAAATAAATTTATATGTTTATATAATTCCGAGTTTAAAATTTTTAAAATTTTCTTTTTCTTTTTTTTTCATCTTTAAGAATCTGAACGCGTATATATAAAGGTAACTATTGGATAATAATGTTTAAATAAATAATCTAAATATAATAATAAGAATACGAGTAAGTGTATGTAGAATATAAAAGTAAGCAATAGAGTGATAATTAATGAATATTTTAACTTAGTTTAGTGGAGGGTAGGAACAACTTGGATCACTTAATTCTATATAATATGATAACCTTTCGTAAAACTTGGGCTTTACATCAAATTACATTTCGAACTTTGTGATCTAAGTTGTTGATCCAGAGCAGCTTTAGTCGTATTAGATGAACCTTGTGGAGATAGCCTATAAAAGGATTCAAAGACTACTTTAGAAGATCAATTACCGTATGCCATAATATCGTCTATTGATATACCGGAAGCTGCCGCAATAGTGGAACCAAGAGCTCTAGCCTTTGGAATAGGCGCGCCTTTTTGACGACCAACTCTTACCATTAGTTGTTTAATATATTTGGAAATATGTTGGGTACCAATTGCTTGACCAAATATTTCTTGCGATCTAAAAAGGGCGTTAACCTGTACTCTAGCTAAAGATAGGATATCAACCAAGCATAGGGCTGTAGCAAATTTTGCGGTGTAAAGTTTATAAGCAGCGACTGGGTAAAGTAAGTTATTATCGTGAGGATGTATTGTAACAGATCGAGCGACTCTAAAACTAAACCGTTTCCTTTAGGTCCTACCACCGTTAGGGCTAAAGTATTCTTGTCATCTACGCTGCATTTGTCTATGTCAATACGCGTTAATTCAGAAGGGCAAAGGAAACTCACCATAGCCAATAGCTAAGCCGTCTTCATAGTAAGTTGTGAATTAGATAGTTGATTATTATCACCCATATCTAAATTAAACTGAATGGTGGGTTGATCATCGTATTCCCAATTTTTTTGAACTGTTATGAAGTGGATTCGCTTGGATTACTTTAAACATTAAGTTTAAAGTCATTTTTAATCTTATTATCATATATTTTATTTTATTTTTATTTTACTCGTTTTACTCTTTACCTTTTTTGGAAAGGAAATAAGATTTGCACTTTTCACCATTTCTAAAAGGTAAAAAGTGTATATACTTTGGGATATCCTACCAGAGGTATAAAAGTATAAACTTTAATTTTTATTTTTTATATTAATACTCGAACTTTTTCTTTTATTATGTAATATGAATAATTTATGAAGTATTTAACATATTACATGAGTAAGTGATAATGGTTGTTCCCACCCTTCCTCCGCATTCATTATATAATTAATTAACTTATGTATTCTACAAAAAGAAGATAAAAAAAAAAAAAAATTTACTTCCTTTTAAACTTTTTTTAAAACTCAGTATAGATAAAAAAATTTAAATTCAACCAAGTAGTATTTCGTAATAAATAAAGAAAAGAATTGATAAACAACCATTATCACTTACTCGTGTAATATGTTAAATACTTCATAAAGCATTCGTATTACATAATAATTTTTATATTATCTTCATTTTACATTGCGGTTACTGAAATCTTACTTTAATCCTGCAATTATATTACACTTTTAAATTTTTATATTTATTTTATCTTTTTTATTTTACTTTATTTTCTTTTATTTTTATTCCTTTATATTAAGTCGTTCTACTTATAAAACAGGAACTGGTGCTCACTGGAATTATCTTATTTATATTTAATATAAATACAAAATCACTTAATTTATTTTAACAAAAATAACTCTTACCAAAAACACACACAACACTATTTTCCAAAACTATAAAAGGAAATTCTACTTTCTAAACAACTAAAATAATTCACAACACATGTAAAAAGGTATTCAGCATAGTCCGGATCGGACTTTTTTTAAAAAAAAGAAAAAAAAGAAACGCTCCTAGGTGGGCTCGAACCACCAACCTCTTGATTAACAGTCAAACGCGCTAGCCAATTGCGCCATAGAAGCTGTTGTTGACTCAAACGTTGTTGAGACATCTTTGAAACCAGATCATCTTGTTTCCGGCCATTAACTCTTCTTTTTTATATTTAATTTTATTTATATTAATGTATTTTCATTTATTATTATTTTATTTATTATTTATATATATATTTTTTATAGAGTTTTATTTTTATTATTATATTTTTTTTTATTTCGAATTCTATCTAGATTTGGATCATTTTTAATTATTTTTAAATACCGACAATAATTATATATACATCAGGTTAAACTGAATTAGAAATAAAATCATCTTTACCTCTCTTTCGTGTATTGATCACAAGTGGTTTTTTATTTTTTTTGTTTTTTGTTTAGTTTAGATAATAGTTTTGCTGGAATAGTTTCCATTTTTGATATTTCGTTTTATTTTGATTTTGATTTTTTTTTAAATTTTATTTTTATTTTACTTTTTACAAGCACTTGAACCTAGTCATTTCAAGTCGAAGCACTACACGTGACATGACATGATGGAAATAAAATAATTAATAATAAAAATTTGATTTTTCAAGTAATTGAAATGTATTTAGATGGCTGTAGATAACTGAGTTAATATCAAGATTATTATTAAAATGGAAGGAAGTAATTTCTTTAGAAATAGTAGTATTAAAAAAGATTCAGTTATTAAATTTACAACTGAAAATAATAAAGGAACAAAAAATAAAAATATAGAGCTGGGTTGGGAAGAAAGGAATGGAAAAAGGAGTTTTAAACCAACAATTCCAAAAATAGAAAAACATACAAAGTTCGAATATCTTCCTAAACTGGACCAATGTTTTAAACATCGCTCGTAATCCTAAGTATCATACTGAATTACTCTGAAAGCTCATCCATATCATTTCTGATCATGGACCTCAAAACTATATAAAGGCCAACATAAATATAAGGAGATTGGAGTTATATTTTATCCTTTAATTTTTACCTCTTAGTTTTAGATATTTTTATTTTTAGCATAAAAATACTTGTTTTTATATAATATACTTTTCGATCATCTTTGCGTAATATTGCTTTACTTTGTTTAATATAGTTCTTTAATCATCTTTGCATAAGATTGTTTTTATTTTTGAATTTTCTTTTTCTTTACTCTTTTATTATTCTATATTTTATTTTTATACTTGTTTTTAAAACTAAGTAGCCTACTCTAAAACGGAATACACATCTGGCAGATGTTGGTGCCAATTTTACTTATTCACGTTAATACAAATATTATCAAATTTTTATATTTAGTTATTATATTTAAAAAAATAAATTAAATGAATAATTTTTCATATTTTTGTTTTTTATTTCATTATTTTTAGTTGTAAATTTTCTCCATTGAATCTTTTATGTTATTAATTTTAAATAAATAAATCGTTATTATTTTGTTCCATAATAAACTTACTTTTAATACTATTTTTAATTTTAATATTTTCAGATCCCATCCTTAATTTTTTTTTGAAATAAATAAATACAGTATGGTTTGTAATAAATTAACGGATTATCTTAAATAAAACGGAATAAAATAAAAGAGATGGTAAAAAAGAGCTTGTGGTAATTAAAAATATGATTTTTAAAATATCTTATATATTTAATAAAATATGGTTATTTACTGAACCTATTGTGTAAGTATATAGGTAATATAAGTGGGTAAGTTTATTCTGCATTTTTGATAAAATATTAAGAAATGTTTGTTTTTTGGGATAATATGATATAATTCTTGTATGAAAATTCTACTGTTTTTTCAAAAAAGAAAAAGAATATACCTATTTTCCGTTGTGTATATTTTTTTAGGGAAGATTTGTGTAATTTTTTTTTTTTTTTTTGATGTAGATATATCTTTTGCATGAATCTATTTGTAAATTTTAAGATTGTATAGTTTTTTTTCTTAAAATCATTCTGTATAATAGTTCAAATTCATCTTTTCGTATATTCAATAATAATAACAATAAAATAGGATAACCCATTCACATTCTACCATGTTTTTTAAATATAATTAGAATTTCATAAATTACAGTTAATCATAAAGATATATGAATGTTTTGTTTTTTTTATTATAAAAATAAGGGGGGATAGCAAACAATCTAATAGAAGAAACCAAGGATTTTACCACCAGCGTGTTTACGACGAGCTTCTTCGTGATCCATGATACCAGCGGAGGTGGTTAAGACTAAATAACCGAATTGACGAGAAGGTAACAAGTTTTGGGTCCATTTTTCTAAATCAGCAACCTTGATGTTGAAACGAGGAGAGATAACACCACACTTGTTTAAACGACCGTTAAGTTGGATAACAATCTTACCGGAACGGTGATCATCAATTTCTTCAAATTCACCAATATAACCTAAACGAAATTAAAATAATATATAGTTTTGTTTTAGTAAATTGTATCCTTTTATACCTTGTATTCATTTTTTTAAATAGAGAAAAAAAATAAAAAAAGAAAGGTTGATAAAGGAAATTGGATCTACCGTAGTTCTAAAAGCGCAATGATGTAGTATAATTTACCAAAACACCAGTTATACTCGGATTGATTTTATCAAAACCTTTCTTTTTTTATTCTTTCTATCTTGACCATTTTTCTTCCTTTCTTTATTTATTTTAAATAAAATCATCCAACTTACCGTGCTTTTGCATGACGGATAAGAACTTGACAATGACCTTGGAGGAAGGACGGATGAGAACTTGTCTCTTACCGCGACGTTCAGCGTTGTTAATGTTGTTTAAACAGTCGTTCAAAACGGAAACTCTCATAATGCCTATATATGTAAAAATTATTTTAATAAAATAAAATAAAATATAAAAGATATATCTTGTTAATAGAGCCGCTAAATTGAGTGTCGATCCAAAACTAATCCATCGTTTTTTTTTTTTTTTTTTTAAAAAAAAAAAACCACCAACTATAATAATCGATTCAATAAAGCGAATTTATTTTACATCCAAAGTAAGTAGTTAAAATAAATGATGCATTTTTAACTTTTACGATGGATAACTTGATGAATAAATGATTTATATTATAATTATGTATGGATGGATGGATGGATGGTTGGTTTTTTATTTTAAAAAATGATTACCAAGTAGTGAATTGAGTTGATAAAAAAAGAAGGAAGGAAAAAATTAAAATGTACTCCTCGAAACTGTCTTTTTTAAAAAAAATTCTGCGGAATTTTAATTTTCCATAGTGGCTTTTTTTTAAGCTGTAGATTTCTTTTATACAACGATTTTTATATATAAAAAACATGCATTATTTATTTCATGTATAATATATATGCATATAAAGAGTAGTAGTAAATATTAATAATCGTTTTTTATTCTATATAAACATAAAAAAATTTTAATTTTTATTTTTAAAAAAGCTAGATAATAATTTTTTATGCCGTTGCATAACTGAACTCCGAATATGGAGTAATAAGCACAGAATGAATGAATTGAACGAATTTTTTTATTAGATTAATTTTTTTTTATTAATATAATGATTTTAAAATAAGCATGTAGAAAAAATAGTAAATGAAAAAAAGAAAAGTTTTTTAAAAAAAAATGATATATAATTACAATGTGATGATTGCTGGTATTAAAAAGAAAAAGGGGGAGATTGTTGGTGATTAAAGGATAAAGAAAGGAAATTACCATCTTAAATAATGAGTTGGACAAGCATAGCCATCAGGATTCTTTTCTAAATAAAATTGATGATAGGTTTCTGCATCATAAAATGGACCAGCAGGAGTGATTTCTGTGACAATAGGTTGATTTGGATAATGTTCTTTTTGTATACGTTCTGTTACAATGTCAGCAATTTTTTTTTGTTCTTCAGAGTGGTAAAAGATACCAGAACGATATTGAGTACCAACGTCAGGTCCTTGGCTATTTAATGTTGTAGGATCTATAAGATAAATAAATAAAAATTTATTAATTAATCATTCAATCAATCATTTATTTTACTTCTATAATTATGATTATTATTTTATAAATATTTACCATGCATTTTATAAAAGAATTCCACTAAAGATTCATAGGTAATTTGTTCAGGATCAAATTTAATTTCAACAACTTCAGCATGATCAGTTGTACCAGTTTTGACTTGTTTATAAGAGGGATTGATAAGGTCACCACCAGTATAACCTACTTTGGTTTCGATGCCTTTAAAGTGTTTATTATAGATGTGTTCAGTTCCCCTATTGAAATAAATTATATGGATATTTATTAGTTTAATATATACAGCGTTGATAAAAATAGTTATTATTATCAAAATAGTTATTTACCAGAAACATCCAGCAGCAAAAGTAGCAAGTTCAGTAGGAGCCATTGTGTATAATAATAATAATAATAATAATATATATGTGTGTGTGTATGTGTGTGAAAAAAAGTAGATAAAAGTATAAAGAAGAGATATAAAAAAGAAGAAAAAAGAAAAATGGATATCCCTTTTTTATTTAAATATATTTCGTAAAATTCATTTTTGATGTTGCAATGTTGAATGGTACAATTTAGAAGGATTTTGATTTGCCTAACTTAGATCTCCGAATAAATCTCTTTGTGATGAAGTTTATTTCCTGATTAAGGTAATTTCATAGATTTTATTATCCAATTACGTTGATTATAAATTTTTTTTTTTTTTTTTTTTTTTTTTTTTTTTTTTTTTTTTTTTTTTTTTTTTTTTTTTTTTTTTTGTTGTTTCTTATAATTATTTTATCTTTTATCTATTGGTGAATAATAGTAATAAATATAAATATAATATTAATATTAACTAGTAATATATATCAGCAATATCGTTGACGGTTACGTACATGGAAAACCCGGTATGTTTTGTTACCACAAATTTTGATAATGATGTTAGGGATCGTATTAAATTAGATGAACCATTATATTTTGTTGAGAAAAAGAGTACTGAAAATGAATATGTATATTATTTGGAAAGCATATATTATAGGCTTAATTTTTTTATAATTTGGGATGAACAAACATTAGAAAATGATTCTTTTTTGTTTGTAGATGTTCAATCACGAAAAAAATTTAGATGCAATATTGATTCTTTAAGCGAACCTATTAATTGTTTGATTTATGATACATGCGATTTTGAAATTTATTGTATGGATAAAATTCATGTAACATATAGAGGACCTCCTGTTATGTATTCTATTAAACTACCTAGAAAACAGTTACCTAAACGTAATCAATCACTGGTGTAATAAAATGTATTATTTTTTTAAAATTCAAAAAAATGTTAAATATAGTCTATTTACAAACAATAAAGGGGAAATGTGGCCCTATTTCTGATACTAATAATGTGCGTCTATAAAGTAATAAGTAGATAAGTCTATATAAACATAATAGGTATTATCCCCCTTTATTTTTCATTAATAACAATAACAATACTAATAAACTGGTTTTTGTCTTGTCATCATTCAGTTTTTAAAAATAATTGATTTGTCATCTATAAATATTTTGTCTATCCTTTTTATTTGTTTGTTTATTGACTAAATATTGACTATTTTTGTTGACGTTCTAATTCATTCACACCCATAGGTCGAACAGCTCTACCATCAGCAACACGTCTTTCTTCTCCTAATACAACTTAAAAATAGAATATTATAGAAAATATTTATTGAATATCATTTTCTTGTCATTTACGTACCATATCTGCATTATTTACTATTTATTATTTATTACTTCGTTTATAAAGAATCCAGGTTGTTGTTACTACAAAAGGAGTTGCTACAATAATGGTGGCAAGTCTATACAAAAAACGACATTATTCTTTTTACGTTATACTTCTTTGCTGGCTATTAAATATATCTATAATGCTGACTATATAGTGAATCTACCTTCTACCAGCAGGCGATAATTTAATTCCCATGTTTTAGAAACTAGTATCAAAAAATAAAAATAAAAGTTGAAGCTAAAAAAAGAAGAGAAAAAAATTTTTTTGTACCCCAGTTTTTTTTAATTTTTTTTATTATGCTATTAAAATTTAATTATTATTATTTTTTTAAAAAAAGTGGGTATGGATGGCTATAGTTTAACGTCGATAATGTTTGATCCACAATAAATGCATTTTGAAATAAATGATACAATTTTATCAGATAAGTTTGGATTGGTTGATTTTGGTAATATACTTTTCAAGTCACATTTTGAACATTTTCTATAAAATGGTGTGTCTATAATTTGCATTGTGATACCGCATCGATCTGCAATGTAATATATTATAAAATAAATAGTATGAATAAAATAGATAAATATATATTCAAATAAATAATAATAATGATAGTAAAGAGTGTGTATTATTTTATATTGTTTATGTTTATTTTTACCCCATATATGACCATTTACACAAACAGCATTCAAACCTATATTAAACGGAATTAGTATTTTATATGTTAAGGATAAATTTATAGTTATTCATAAATATACATAGATACATATATATATATATATATATATATATATATATATTAAAAAAAGGATATGATCCAAGCACGCAGGGCATTTTTGTCTTGATTTAAGTTCTACATCCATGACTTGGCCATCATTTAATACACTATCTATTAATTGTAATTTAGTACTAAAATCATCAAATAAATTTGACTTTTTAAAAGTAGCTTGTAATTTTTGATATGTTGATTTTGCTAATTCATACAAGCTTTTTGGAGGCATTAATATATATAAAGATCTATCGCACCATAATATAATTTGAATGATATCTTCATCTAAAGAGTAAAATATAGATTGGAAAAATCCAAAAATTATATACATATTAAAACCTAAATGCTTATATATATAAAGTTCTTACCATTTATATCCTTCCAAAAGGTTTCTTGTCGATTTATATAGTTTAGAAATGCTTCAATAAGATTGGCGATGATACAGTTCTGTGCTTTCATTTTTAATAAATTGATGGAATCTTTTGTTTTGTTTTCTAATTTATAAAGCTAATTGTTAAATAATAGTAATAATAATATAAAAGTTCAATCACTCAATCAATCAGTCAGTCAATTGGTTTATTAAAAAGTAAAATAAATTACCTTGGTTGCTTCATTGACATAGATGGCTATTTGGGAAGCAATTACATTTGAATGGCAATATAATGATTTTTTTATATCTTTAGAATATTCCAATCTATTAATAGTATTATAATTATAATTATTTATTCAGTAGCTATACGTATCCACATATATATACGTAATAATCCAAATATTTTCTTATTTTTTCTATCCTTACTTCAAGTCATTATTATCATTTTTGTCTATGAGTTGATTCAAAATATCTATCCATGTGGTTATATATTGACTATCATCTTCATCCAAAAGGTATTCTAATTGTTCGAATAATATTGCATGTGCAGGATGTATAAAAACTATCGATATAATAATATATTAATGTGTATATTTAATATATATATATATATATTTAATATTAATTTAAAAAGCTTACAAAAATAAGGATTTTCAACATAGGAACGTAATTGATCGCAAAGCTTAGGTAATCGTTTTTCATTAGAAGGTAAAGGATGATAAACAAACCCAAGAAAAGTTTCATCTTTTGAATCATAAAAACTATGTATTTTTGCAGTTGACTTCATTCTGTTATATATAAAGAGAAAATAACAGGAGATGATTTAATGGTTAGTGTATAGTTATGTTTGCATTCTTATTTGAGAAAAAAATCTTTAAAGGTAACTGCTTTATTTTTAACTTTTTTCTATAATTTTTCATTTACGTATATAAGACTGCCGAATAAAGATTATTTGGTGTAGTAGCAGCACCCCATACCAGTGGTATAAAATCTGTCGTTATATCTTCATTATCATCATTAGCAAGAGTTTCCATCCATTGCTGCTTAAATTTTTCTTGTAAATTCAGAGTATAATTGACCGAGAGATTATTATTTAATTGTAATTGATCAGGTTCTACAGATAATACTATCTCTTCACCTTCAAAAGTATATACATTTATGAATCCTCCATCATTTCGCCAATATGCACCTAATAAGATAAAATAGTAAATGTATATGTAAGTTCCATTAGTTTAAATAAAATATAAATTTATTAAAATATTAATCATTTATTAATTATTTATTTTACCAGTTATGCCAATATCAGATCTTGGTATTTCATAAACCATCCAGTCTCCTAATAACTGAACCCCTTCATCCTTATTAATTTGAATAATACCAAAATACAATTCGGTTTGTTTTCCAACCAATATTTTCATCCTTTTGTTCGCCTAATTAATTATAAATAATAATAGTAAGAATATTGATAATTAAAAAAAGTATATTAATTTTAAAATAATAAATAAATAAATAAATGAATAAAATGAATACATTACTATATTATGTTACCTTGTCATCATATAATTTAATAATAGTGGATATTGTATAAATGTCTTTAAACCAAGTAGATAATGTTTCAGCATTTATTGATGATATATCTCCTGATTTATTGACTTCAACTTTTATTAATGATATTGCCACTTTTCCATCAGCACTAGATGATACAAGGTAAGATGAGACTATTTTAATGAATGTATTTAAATTAGTCCTTCTTTTTTTTTTAGTTTTTTTTTTTCTTTTTTCTTTTTTTTAATTTATAAATATATTCCATACATTGATTATCACTTAGTTGTCCCCAGCTTGACCATTCTAATAAATTAACAGAGGAGGCGTGTGATTTATATGTTATTTGATATCGAATTCCATGTTGTCTTGAATAACTTTTTTAAATATATAAATGCGCATAGAAAAATATTTAATATTAGGTAACTTTCTATTTATTTATTTGATATAATTATATTTATTGTCATTTTCTATTAATGTTACCTCCATAGGAATATTTCTCCATTTCTATTAGATGTTGCTAAAACGGCAAGCTTTGGTAATAATGGGTCAATAATAATGCTTTGTGACCATGATATATCTATGGTAATGGTTAATAAAAATAAATAAAAAAATGACTATTTTAATATGTAGAATATACATATATATAAATTATATATTGTCTTTGAGTAACTTACAAAGAGAATGGAATCGCTTTATCTGATCTATTGTTTCAAAATCATTATCACCCAGCACTATATCTCGTATAGAAGGTGTTAAATCCAAATGCTATTATATATAAATATATAGATGAATATATATTATTAGTATTATATACGTGTTTGTATAAACCTTTTTAATAATAATATTAATAAAGTAGACCAATTTACCAGTATCCAATTTGATTTACTATATGGGTTTTCATCGAAAAGAAGTACTCTATTTTTGGTTGTAACTACAGTCAAAAGGCACCTACATCAAATCAAATAATAATCATAAAATATATAAATATTAGTTCCTAATGTATATATATATATATATATATATATATATATATATATATTAAATGTGACAATAGATTATGCATATACACAAAATTTTGTGATAAACCTGCTGGAGACCATGTTGCACAACGATAGTTTTCACTCATTGTATAAGACGAGTCGACTGGTTTTTCAACAACTAATAATATATATATAATGCGTTTTTTTAAAGCTCTACAATAATAATAATAATAATAATAAAAAGTCGTATTGTTATTGATTATTTACCGTTACTTTCCCCAAAATCGTCTTGTTCTGCAAGTAGATCAATAGATGTAGAAGCTTGTTGGCATTGCTCTTGCTCTGAGGAAATACCAACTAGTAAAGGTGTCTAAAATCGTTAAATAAATAAATGGAAGAAAGAGATACATGGTTAGAAATAAATAAGTTGTTCACATTAAGTAATTGTTTAAATATGAATTATTATAGGCTTATTATAAATAAAGATTTATACTCTTATATTTATACACTAAAAAGAGTATTTTTATTTTTTCTTTACATGAATATAAATATTGTTTTCTAAACCGGTACAAAGCATACCATCCTCTGACCATTTAATTGCATCAAACATTAAAGGTTTTCCAGTGACATTAATTCCAAGTTGGGTATCCATATTCAAAGATCGTGTTTTAAATAAATGGATATAAAACAAAAAGAGGGCGAAAAAAAAACCTTTTCTCGAGGATATAAAAATGCGGAATTTTAAAAATTATAGCCTCCAATTTTTTTTCATGCCATTATGTAATTTATTATAATTTTTTAAGAGTATAAAATAAATAAATCTAAACGTTATACAACAAATATATTAAATTAAAGTAATAAAATAACTTTATAGTCTATTTACTTTTATCTTTCACCCAGGGATAATGGCCCACATAAAAATTAGCACCTTGTTCTTCAAATATAGCAGTGCAACCAGAATAAAAGGATCCTAAAGCAGCTAATATTGCACATACACCTATACATATACACCTATATTAATATACATATACATTTTTTTTATTTTTATTTTTATTTTTATTTTTATTTTTATATATATATGAATTTACCACTTGCACGTATGATACTTTCAGTTCCATCTAAATACCAAATAGCTTCTAAAGTAAGAGCAAGAAAAACAAATAATAAGCACCATGTAAGAATGAATGTACCAGATTTAACAGCTAATGATATACCAGTAAGCATTAAGGTATAAAATGCCCACATAAAACAATAAATAGCATGTGCTTGATTTCTATCTTCAAGATTGGTATATTCATTGTATACTATATTCATGGATGGTGCCATCATCATTCCATTACCCTATATATATATTAAAAATTGGATTGATTGAATTTTTTTAAAAATAGAATTAATAAAACATTTTTCCCATATATTTACCGTCCAGAAGGCACCATATGAAATTAAAATAGTTGCGGAAAACGTTCCACCGACAAATAAATCAAAAAAGCTTTTTTTTTAAAAAAAATAAAAAAAATAAGTATTAGTCTAATATCCATTTATTTGTAATATTTGCATATTTATTCATGTTACAAACCCTGCAATCATTTGTGTAAGGCCCCCGAATAACAGAGCTGAAGGTAAAAGTATAACTTGTGATTTCCAAGGTAAAAATAAACGAAATATGCCTAATATTATTGTAACAACGCCAAAACTAAATAACCCTATATTTTATAATTAATAAATATATAAATATTTATATTCGAAATCATCTATCTATGGTTTATATTTGTTTCATGTATTTAAGGTTACCAACAACACCAGGGTTGCCAATGTGAATTGGTCGGTCAGCATTTTGTCCATTGACAACTGGACTAGCTCTTCTTGTTAAATTATAAGTTGCAATGATATTTTTTAAATCTTTTAATGGTACTTTGGTATCTCCAGTAATAACTTCTGGTACTGATAATCGATGTCGTAGTCCTCGGGTTAATGTCGTTATTAATTCAGGTTGATCTTCCATTTTTATTATTTAGAAAAACTAAAATAAAATAATGATATGTGTTTTCTACTTATTAGTATCTATTATTTTTTATTATTGTTAAAAATGAAAAGTAAAATAAAACAAAAAGTGGTTTATTCTTTAGTAATTTTATATAAGAAAAAAACGATTTGAAACTGGCGAATTTATTTTTACTACTTTAATCAAGATGATAAATGGAGTCTTTTAATAACAATTATTTAGATCAGCTATGCAAACTAAGCAAATAAATTAATATTGTGAAGTTATGGTACATTAGTTTTTAATTCTTATTGGATAATATGGAACCGGACTTCATTTTCTGTTCGCATAATTTTTTAACTTGTTTCATTATAGTCATTTAATAATGTATGTATTTTATATATAAATATAAATAGTCATTAAACTTTTATTATGTATATATAATTTTAAAATGTTTATATTCAATATAATGAATATATTTTTAATTAAAATCTATTTACGGTTAAATAATAGTGAACGGGTTGTTGGGAATGAATTGAGTGTGTCTAAAATAAATAAGCATATATATATGATAGGTATATGTTAATATTTAATTAGCAGCCATTTGTAATCTTAATTATTATATTTGCTTTTTTTTATTTTAATTTATTTTTTATTACCAGTGACGGATGAAAAATCGAGTGCTTTTTCAGCATGTACAAAATTTACTTCAAATGGTGTCAGTTGTTCTTTGAGTGTAATTAATTGCTTAATAAGAAAAAGTTGACCAACAAGGCGTGACTAAAATATAAAAGTTATATAAATTTCACAAATTAGAAATAATTAATATCATATGCTTTTAATATTATTATTTCTATTGTTATTATTACTTCATTAACTGCCATTGTTTCACTTGCTCTTTTTAATGTTTCAATACATAACGATATAGCTTCTTGCGCCAAATCTTCAAACACTTTAGTCTATTTTTTTTAAAAAAATAAATGAAATATGAAAGGAAAAAAAAAAAAGAACAGGGGGAAAAATTTAATAAAGATATATAAAAACAAAATGGCACTTAGTATTTTGTATTTTACCTGGACATTTCGATATAACTTAGATAAAATCCACATTGTTTTTTGTAAAGTAGGGTACCATCCTTTTGATACATCCAAACCTTGCCCAAGTAATACATCTGGATCTTCAAAGGTGCTTTTTTCAGTCATAGTTATCGATGGTGTAATAGATTGTGTGTCGGATTGGTCTTCGTCTATATTTAGTGTAGCAGGCCCTATAGTAATCTCTTGCTGTTGTGATTGCTGTTGTTGATTTGAATCTAAAAGTATTGAAGTAGATGGTGCACCTTTAATTATATAAAATCATAATAGTAATCATAATAATAATATATTAATAAACATAATCGAAATATAATTCCGTCATTATTAGTTATAAATATTATTAATATTTTTATCAATTTATTTACTGTTTCCTTTTAATCTTTCAAGTTGGAAATCTTCGGGCTTTGATTGATATTTTTCTATATCGTTATGTATATACATTTGTGAACGAAATACTAAACGAGTTTGAGCATCTTCTAGAGCATCTTGTATTAAATGACCAAAGACTACATCTTTTTTTGAAGCATCATTATCAGTAACTATAATAAATAAATAATATATATATATATATATATATATATTAAGCTAATGATATTGAATATACTATGTAGTCGCTTTTTTTATATATTAATTATGAATATACCTGGTAAAAGTTGATTTTCCTGTAAGACATACATTTGGAATATACTACATAATTCAGATAGAACTAATATATTATTTTCATGAATAATTCGTGGTCGAAGGTAATCGTGTAAATAACTTGTCAGTAATTCCAGATATTCGCTAACAAAAATAAACAAATGGGTAAGCAATATATATATGTTAACATCTTTACCTTAATAAATATCAATAATTTAATGATAATAATATAAAAAGTACAAGCTTACTAAATTTCATCTTCACCAGATTGGAAAAAGGTATAAAACAAATTATATTCATCGGAACAAAGTCCCATTATATAAGCACACCCATTACGAGCCTAATTATGCATGTAAAAGAAACGTATAAGTATAAATATAGTTTATGATGTAAGGATCCAGTGAAGTATAAAGTTTTCGTATATATATAAACTATATGGATAACATACAAATGTAAGAAGATTACTACCGTTTGGACTTAATTCCATTATCTTTCTTGAAATTATTGGACTAAGTACTTGTTGCCGAGTTTGAATGTAAACACTAATGATTTCCTTATATAATGTCATATATCTATAAAATATTACATATATATATATATATATATATATTTAATTACTCTTATTAATAATATTGCATATATAAATATATGTGGGTATGTTTGATTATGTATATATCTAATTACTCGGTATGCCCACGTCCACGTTTTTCTACTTCATCTGCTAAATTTTTTATTGTTGGTGCAATTGTTCTAAATTTAACATTAAATATGGTAGTTTGTTTACTAAGGGTCATGGTTGGGTCGGCGTTCTATTACATATAAATGTAAATGATAAAAAATAAAAAAAATAAAATACATATATTTTGTATCATATATTCATTTGGTTTTTTTATTTTTTTTTGGTTAAATAAAGGGCTTACTTTTGACATAATTTGTTTATAAGTTTCATAACCTAAAGTTTTGATAGTTGATATTGCATACATTTTAATTAACGTCATAGCGCGGGTAAGGCATTGTCTAAATCGCATAAGGTATAATTCAGAATCACGATAATTTAACTAAATATATATATAAAAGTTTTATTTAAATGAGAGTGTCGCTTTTCTTCAACATTATTACTATTGTTGTTTTTATTAATTTTTTTTTATCTTACATGATCATTCATATAGGTAATACATTCATCTAATTTTTCAAGCATTGGTATAAAATCAGGTTTTAAACATATATCATCTCCCGGTGCATTGAAAACTTTGGCTATAGGTTCTAATTGATTGAAATATTGTAGCCGTTCTGTTAAAGCATCCGCAAGTTGTGTCAATTGGTGCTATATTAAATAATATATACATAATAAAAATTAAATAGAGTGGGTCAAATAAATTATACGTACGAATCTATTTAATAAAAAAAACCATCCTAATTTTCTTACCTGTTCTTCTAATAACTCTTCGCATGTTGTTTGTAATGATTTTGTTTGTTTTTCAACGAATCCGTAATCATTTCTGAGGTCATCAAATAGTTTTTTTGTTGATTGTAAGTCATTTAAAAATTCATCACACACTTCTTTATAAAATGAAACAATAGAGAGATGATCACTGAAAAAAATACATATATTATTATTTATATATAGTTACACTCTTATTTTTTTAATAACAAGCTATTGTAAGTTTATATTGACATCTATTTAACATACCGATATATATCTTCTTGACCTTTTTCCATTTCCTTTTCCATTATTGCAAACCAATCAAAAAATTGTTGTAGAGTTTCTATAGGTTTATCAGTTCCAATATCATTAGCAGATTGTTTTTCAGCTGCTGTAGTTGATTCAACATATAAATTAGTAGCCGATCGAGATCGATTAATAGCGCGTAAATGACTAGATAGAACGCCAGCATTCAATGGATTTAATAAAGGTGAAGTAGAAGCATCTGGTGTCAATCCTCCTGAAGAAAATGTTTTTCCTGCTGAAGGTGATCCTAAGGACTTGTCATTAAAATACTATATATACATATATATATAAATGCATACACACACACACACAAATATATATATATATATATATACAAGTTACACTTTTTATAAGTAAATATATACATATATAAATATATTTATTTATTCATCTTGTCTTTATTATTATTACCCAGCTCGAAGGTAAAGGTAATTCTGTACAAGTTTCTTTCACTTCATAAACACTTTGTAATTGCTTTTCATTTAACCGAGTTTTTTCTTCCCAATCTTCCAACGATATACTACGTGTTACTTTTGCCATTTTTTTTTATTTTTAAAATGAAAGAATAAGAATAGAATAAGGAAGAAGGTGAAATTTAAAAATTAAAATTTTTGGATGAAGTAGCTTATTTAAACTCCGTCATTTTTTAGCTTTCTACTTCAATATAATATAAAATTATTATGCAATTGTGCTTTAATACTTTTATCAATTCACTATCGAATGTTAAGCTAAAAAATATATAATACTCATTCATTTATGGAACAAAAAAAAATCCATTTTTATGACCATACATATGATCACGATTATTTTTTTATTTTGCATTTTTTATCAATTCATTAGCAAATATCAAGTAATAACATATAAGAATTATTTATCCCCGAAGTTATTTTTTTTGTACAATATCATTCAATCAACATCTTTAAAAGGACATAGCTAATTTTTAAGGTAGAATTTAAATAAAAATAACGACTGAAATAATATATACTGGAAATATATATACAATCATATACTGATCATCTTACTATATTTTTAATTATCTATGAAAAATAGAGAGCATTAAAAAATAAAAGTAAATATATAATTTATCTCGCTTATTTTTCTCAAGGAGAAACTATTATTTTTATCTTACATTTGCACATATAAAAGTAATAAAAAAAAAATAAAAGCATTTTTTATCATAGTATTTTGCCTGTGTTGTTCACTCTGGAATGGGGAAGAGAAGACTCCTTTCAAAGTAGGAGAACTTTGGCCGATCCAGACCATTTTTAAGCCTATCTATATTAAAACTTCTTTAAAAATCATAATCAATTAGTGGTTAATAGTTTAGGAAACAAAAACTTGGTTCCATGTAGATGTACATATATGCTAAAAAAAGCTTATATTACAAAATATATAATAGTAGTAATAAAATAACCCCGAAAAGGTATTGTTGCTTGAAAAATGATAATTATTATCAATAAAGCCAGGAAATCAATTAACAAATATTTATAGTAGTTATATTCATTATTTATAGATAAAAGGCTGATCATTTTATAAAATGTGTACATATATTATATTTTCTTATTACATTATATTCCCTCTATCATTCTCTTGTTTATTTATTTGTATCATATTTTAACTTGTTGGAGATTTTTTTTCTGATGGTTCTTTATAAAATTATTTTATGTATAAAGAGTCTCTTTTCTTTTTCTTCTTCTTCTTCATCTTCTTCTTTATATCCTTTGTAATTTAGATATACCAATACAATATAATAAAATGAAGTCATTTTATACATCTTTATTAGCTCTTTTTTTAATTTTTTCCAATACTAATGCAGCTACAGTTCCAAGCAACGATATTAAATCTCATCATGTATCCAGAGCCGAACTAGGTGAAGCAATGATGATGTTTGGTTATAATCCTCCAAGGGTAAATCCTGATTACTGTAAAGGTAACCAAATAAATAAAATATAGTTTACTATTGATATAAATGTTGATTATTATTATTACTATTTTTTTTTTTAAAAAAAGGATTCCGTATTACTTATCCTACCTACCCTGGACTTGCCTTTCAAGCCAATTCTGTACAACAGCTTTCTTGGGAAGTAGAATCTGATCTTCCTAATCCACCAGACATTATTACTCGTATTCGTATTTTAAATAGCACTCAACATAACCAATTTATTCTTGGTGAAAATGTTTGTAAGTGCTAAATAGAATAAATCAAATAACAAAAAGATAAAATAAAAAAGAGCATTCATTATTTATTAATATAAATATCAATATAGCGTTATATTCTGAAGGCAGTAATGGAAATCAAGTTTCTTTCCCTCTTGGCATTCAAGATATTACAGGGCTTTATCATTATCGTATCATGGTGAATCATCCAGTAAGTTTTAGTAAATATAAATATATTTATTAGTTTATCGATTTAATGATTTAATAATATGGTTCCTCTTTTTTTTTTAATAAAATAAATAGGGTGAAAGTGTGCATTGTGTTTATGAATCCATTCCATTTTATATTCTTCAAGATCCTTTTAAGAAGTATAGCGCTCCAAGTGGACTTGCGCCTAACCCTTATACAGAATCCAATATTATCGCTTCTGCTAACGAAGTATGCTACAAGCAAACTTAAAACTTTGATATAAAATAACCATTTTGTCATTTTTCTCCAAAAGGATAGTTACACTAATATTTTTTAAAATAAAAAATAAAAAATAAAAATAGAAAAGTCTTGTGAGCTTTTTTTTTTTTCATTTAAATTTTTAAATTTTTTTCACGCTCTCTTTTTCTTTCTTTTTCTCTTTCCAACTTACTGCTATTTTTTTTATCTTTCATTTTTTTAATAATAAAATGAATTTTAAAGATCTTCAATATTCTATTGGTAGATTAACTACAGATGTACGTAGTCAAATCGTTAAAAAGAATCCTCTGCAAAAACAAGATACAAAAAGTTTGTCTATGTGGATCTACAATGAACGTAATAATCTTGCCAGCATGCGTACCTTAGCTTATCAACACTCTGAAACAAACAAGTTTTTTCAACAATGGACAAAAGAAGAACTTCTTAATGATAAAGGTGAAAATGGACGTGATATTGAAGTAAGTATATATCATCTATTATATTGTCTTTTTACTATTGTTGTGAATTTTGAAGATTTAACCATCTATTTTTTCTTTTTTATATCTTTATCATTATTTATTTATTTAGGATATTGGTGATAAACTTATGAAATTATTAGACAAACAAGTAGAAATAGAACAACAATTTGCAGGTAATATAGGCAGCTATAATTTATTAAAAAAGAACAGGTTACTAGTATTATATTTAAATAGAATGAAACTTATCGACCGTTACTTTATTTTTATTATTTTTTTTTTCTATTTTTTTTTT
>MU612210.1:0-25868 GCA_025201675.1 Cunninghamella echinulata
TACATATAAATAAAAATAATAAATAAAAAGGCGTTTCAACTATACAAGTTTTTGATTATTTGTTTTTTTAAAAAAAAAAAGAAATTGTGATGTTATTTGGTTTCCAACCAATCAAAACATCTCGGACCATACGGTACCTTTTCCCATCAGATAGATATGTTTTTTGTAGCCAGAACACTTGTACACAAAAATAAAAAATCTAAAAGCACATTTAACCTTCTTTTTTTTAAAAAAAAATAAAGAATTCCGAGGATCATTATTAAATGTTACATTCTGTATTCATTTCTATATTTAATCATATTAATCCATCGCTCCCGCCTATTATAATACTCTATTCAAATTAAATGAATTTATAAAGCACATTAATATAAAAGGATTAGTGCGTATTTTTATTTTTTTATTTAAAAATTAGATATATTTTTTGTAACATCAAAACTATATGTATCAGTCGTCATGTATTAAAATTTTATATAAAATATAAACATAATCACAATTTATACTTTTGTATATATTAAAAGTAAATAAATAAAAATAAAAAACTAGATGGAAATAGCTCTTACTTGTAATAATAATAAAGAATTATCAAAATAAATAGCCAAACTAACATCATTGCGTTTTAGTATCATTGCAATTTAATATTTTTCTTTTTTTCTTTTTTATCTGTATACTTTCCTATTTTAGTATACCAAAATCAAAAAATTTCTATAAAACTCTTCTATAGATTTTACTTTTGTCATATATACCATATATATACCAGATTCAAATCAAGTATTTATTGGAATACTAATGATAGTAATGATATGGAATAAAATGGAAATAAATTTCAATGTATATTTTTTTTATCATAGTGAATAGTATATACAATATATAAAAAATATAAAAAGAGATGTAAAAAAAAAAAGCATATATGTATATATTTGTTTGTACGTATGTATGTGTGTGTGTGTGTGTGTGAACTTAAATTTATAAACACAAACGTCCAATAAATATAATGACTAGTTTGCTCTTACGCTAACGATCGTGATGAACTTGAATTATTTATTTATTTATTTTTGTTTATTTTTAAATACCAACCAATTGACCATCTTCTTGAACCAATAATCATTTAAAAACGCTTTGTTTCGTTACAATAATAGCTGTAATTACTATAATCCAAGTGTATACACCATTTAATAACCAAAGTTTTCAGAAAGATATGATTTCAAGTTTCGTACAAATGTTCATATAAACCAGAATTTATTAATTATATTCATTATTTACTACTTTCTTTTTTCCATAATATATATATATAAAACGGACAACGTTTAAATTATTTTTATAAATAATTTGTTTTGTTATTGAATTTTCCCTTTACCTAAAAAAAAGAGGTATATTTTTACCCCTTGTTTTCTTCTTTTTGGTATTATTTTATGAAAAT
Source organism: Cunninghamella echinulata (assembly GCA_025201675.1). NCBI lineage: Eukaryota > Fungi > Mucoromycota > Mucoromycetes > Mucorales > Cunninghamellaceae > Cunninghamella > Cunninghamella echinulata. The sequence goes on from MU612210.1 coordinate 1,418, forward strand.
AGAATTATCCTTTATTTATAAATTTCTAGAACTTTAAAAAAATAAAAGCAATACATGAAACAATTATAGATATATATAAAACAGAAAAGAATATACGAACTTGTTTACAAAGAAGTATTAATATTTCTTGGAATCAATTACATGGATTGTTTTGCAACTACAAACAATATTTTAACAAAAGAAATTAACGAAGAAGATATTAAAGTCATTTTTAAAAGTTTTATTATATTAGCCAAACCTTGCGGTACAATTAATGAAGGAAATGAATCTAAAAGATAAAATTTTGCTTCTACCGTTTTATTGGTAATATCATTGTACAGTATTAATGTGATAAAAATGGAAAAAAAGAACAAAACTGGTGAGGAAAGTATTAAAAGCCTTGTTATAACTGTTTGTGGTAAACTGATTTAACTGTTATTCAAGGTAAAAGACAAGCTTGCAATCAAAATAGAGCACGGATATTTATACAGTTATAGAATGCTTATATTAAAAATATTAAACCTGATACTTCTAAAAACCATGTAATATATGGTATTATAACAACAGAATAAGACTGTGGATTTATTTGCTGCAGGGGAAGAAATATAAATGACAGCTTTAAACCCAATATTATACTGAAATATGAAGAGACGTTGCACTTGATTTAATAAATTTTTAAAAAAAATAAAAAAAATAAAAAATAAGAGATGTCTTTACTCGTGAAAAAAATAAATTACGTGATTGACTATTCCTTAAATCAAATTACCCAAAAATTGGTTAGATTTTTTCAACTTACGTAATTTGCAATAAAATAAAAGAAAAGAAAAATAGCCGATAGAAATACTATTTATAATAAATGCTTGTCTGTTTTTTTTATTTCATATATATATATATATATATATTATATCATTACTAATATAAATTTTAAAATAATGCATATTTTACGATAGAAAATCATTATTAATGTGATTAAATATTAATATACATGTATGTTAAAACACGTACATATTTTATACACCTTACTTGAATATAAAATCAAAATAGCATCTATATTATCAACAAATACAATATGATACTTTTGAATTGAATATATATATTGTTATATATATATATATACAGTCAGAGGATTACCTTTTGATATTATTCTAAAGTCGTGAATTTTTAAAGCCATTTATTTTTATATTGTTGATTCTTATCCAATATTTATTTTATTTTATTTATTTAATCTAAACTAAGTTTTATACATTTACAAAGCAAGATGCTGGTGCTTATTACTATTTTATTTTATTACTCTAATCTGTTATCTCTATCAAAACCATAAAAGAAAAACTAGATCTTTGTCTTACAAAAAACTTATTACACTTGTACAGGATAACAATCCTACTAACGTTTAAAAATCATATGGTGTATATAGTTCATTTATTTGATTATTACCATTTTTATATAATAATCTACTCTCTGAATTTAAAATCCATTTGCACATACTTTTGAATTTTTTTAACGCTGTCGACAATGGTGCTACCAATGGCGCTCCTTGAAATTAGTACTGCTTTTTGGAGTAGCTACTCCTGGAGTAGATGCACCTGGAGTAGCCACTCCATACGGTAGTCACTTTCATCTCTTTTCCCTACTCTCAATATACATTAAATAATTTTTTTAATTTTTTTCTCAAATATAAATAGAACCAATTTTTTTCTCTTTCTTTCTCTTAAATTGTCAAATTTTTATAATAAATTATTACCTACTAAATAATTATTTAACTTGTCCACTTTATAAAACAAACTTTATAATTTTATTTTATTTTATTTTAACTTACTATAACATATTCAATTATTGAATTTATCTATTTTATTTAACAAATCTATTTTATTTTTATTTTATTTTTACCTTATAATATTTTTATATTATTTTATTTTATTATATTTATTCATTTAAATATTCTATACAACTCTGATCTAAATCATTTTAAACTTTTACTACTATTTTACTCGGCGGTCATTAAACTCTTGCTTTAATCCTGCTTATATTTTACTTATAACTTTATTTTTTTCTTTTTATATTTTTTTAATCTTATTTTTATTTTTAAATTTTTATTCCTTTATATTAAATCGTTCTACTTATAAAACAGGAACTGGTGCTCACTGGAAACTTATTATATACTCCAAATATAACTTATAATACTCATTCCTCATTTCAAAAAATAAATCTTAACCAAAAACCCACATAACACAACGCTTTATTTTTACTTTTGCTTTATCTTAAGTCGTTCTACTTATAAAACAAGAACTGGTGCTCACTGGAAATTATATTATTATAATTAATTTAAATACAAACTCTTACTTTTTATTTTAACAAAAAATAACTCTTACCAAAAACACGCATAGCAACGCCAACGTATTATTTTTATAATTTAATTTCTAATATATACAAGTTGTGGTAGTTTTTAAAAACACAAAAAGGGCAAAAAAGAAATGCTCACTGGCGGGGTCGAACCGCCGACCTTGGCGTTATTAGCACCACGCTCTAACCAACTGAGCTAAGCGAGCTCTTGATGTCGGTGAGTTTGAGTAGAAATATATGTAATTGTTTCTAAAAATTAAATTTAAAATAATGAATTTATAGGAAATATTTTTTATTTTTTATCATTATATTTATATATAAAGGTAATTGCTTTTTAATAAAATATATAAACTCAATAGTTTCAATTAATTTCTTTTATAAATTGATCACGGAAAAAAAAAAATGATGGCTGGGTTTTAAAACTTACAGGTGAATAGAATTTATTTTTTCATCAACAGATTTTGTTTTTTTTTTTCTCTTTTACTTAATTTTTTTTTAAAAATTAAAAATTATTATTGTGACATCTTGTATTATATATTTTTAAATCATGTAAGTAAATATAATTTTTTTTTCTTTTTTACTCTTTTTATTATTAATATTATTAATATTCAAAAAACATACACACACATACGTATATATATTTCTCTGACATTTATATATATATATATATATATAATTTGAACACGTAAAACTGTTATTATTATTCTTATTCTTATTAGGGCTCGTGCATCAAGATCACCACCACGTCATAGAAGACGATCATCATATTATAGTCGTTCTAGATCACCATACAGTCGTTCTAGATCACCATATAGTCGTTCTAGATCACCCTACAGCCGTTCACGTTCACGTTCTTACAGTCGCTCTCGCTCACGATCATACAGTCGTTCACGTTCAAGATCATATAGTCGTTCACGTTCAAGATCACCTTATAGTCGCTCCCGTTCTAGATCACCTTATTCAAGAAGTCGTAGCCGATCCAGATCACCACCCCCTAGAAGAAGTAGCTATCGGTCTGAAAGAAAAGGAAGAGGAAGAAGTAGATCGAGATCATATTCACCACCACCTTCATCATCTTCATCTAGACGTAGACGCTCTTCAGCCTTTTCACCTCCAAAACCTTTACCTAACCGACTTTTAATCTCTCAACTCACAAGAAACGTCAATAAAGATCATATTAAAGAAATCTTTTCAGTTTATGGTTCTATTGTTGAAATAGATTTTCCAACAAATCGGCGTTGTAAGTATATTAAAAAAGACAAAAAAAGATGAAAAGTAAAGAAAAAGGATAAAATGATATAATTAAAATATACTTATGTATAATTAATATATAATATATATTTTTTTTATTTTATTTTGTTATAAAATAGTTGGTACCAATACTGGCAGAGCATTCCTTGAATATGAAACAAAAGAAGAAGCAGAAAAAGCAATATGTCATATGGATGGCGTAAGTGATTAATATATATAGGAGATATTATTATTACTACTACTACTATTACTATTATTGTAATTTTATTAATTTTATTATTATTATTATTATTATTATTATTACTATTATTACTATCATGATGATGACAATCAATATAGGGTCAGTTGGATGGTCAAGTTTTAAATGTTGGTGTTGCACCTCCTCGTCCAGTACGCCGTCCACGTATGGGTAATAATAAATATAATTTATAAAATATAATATAAATGTAAATATGAAGATGTTTTAATTAAATATTATTATTATTATTATACTATTATGTAGGTCGATATCCTTCACCACAACGTCGTTTTAATCGCCGTGGACGCGATCTATATGTAGGTAGCGGAAAAAGATATCGCTCTATATCCAGATCAGCTAGTCCACCACCTCGCCGTGGAAGACGTTATTCTCGTGGAAGAAGTTATAGCCGTAGCCCTATCAGACGTTAATAATAGGAATAAATATACATATATTTTTTTTAAAAGAATATATAGATTATTACTACTATTATTATAATTATATAAACTTACATATACTTTTTAAATCTTTCTTTTTTAATAAAAACCACTATGTAATAATTTCTTGTTTTGGAAAATTCAAATTCATGCAGTACTAAAAAAAAAGGCAAACCCAAGTTATTCAACATTATAAACGAGAATTATCTCTAATAATCCAATCTAATTTAGTGAAAGAATTTATCTACTACTTAATGGAAAGATGTTTCAAAATACACTATTTTAAAATAAAAAGGAAAAATAAAAGTCTCTGTTTTTTAATTTTTTTTATCGGTCTTTTTTTACTTAAAAAAAGTTCGTTAATTTTTTATTTTTTTATTTTCTCTTTTCTCTTTTATTATATTTTTCTTATTATATATATATATTTTCATATATACGCTTCATTACCTTAACAATGTTCAGATCTAATTTACGATTACAACAACGTACATTAATTACTAAAAATACAATACTTCAAACATTAAAAAACCAGTGTTTAAAAAAGACGCATAAAAGATCACTTCATTTTTTTGATAAACTACCCGGAGAAACAAAGAATAAGGTTCAAGAGGGTATTGTGGATTTATTTGGTCCTGTACGAGAAAGTAATTTTAGAAAGGGCATTATATCAACTAATGTTAAAAGGGAGCAATTTGACGTTTGTATTGGTAAGAATGATAAGAATAAGAATAGAGGTAGTAGATAATAAAAAAAAAAATCTTTTAATAATGATATTATTATTGTAATTATTATTAAATATGGTCTAGTTGGAGGTGGTATTATTGGTTTGGCAACAGCGCGTGAATTATTGAAACGATATCGTGGTCTAACCGTCTGTGTTCTAGAAAAAGAACCAGAGGTAGCTCATCATCAAACTGGTCACAATAGCGGCGTGGTAAACATAATAATAATCTATCTAACTATCTCTCTATAAATTTACATTAATATACTAATGACCTTCAACCTTTTTTTTTAACATGTCAAAAAAGATTCATTCTGGTATTTACTATAAACCTGGTACTATGATGGCAGAAACATGTGTTCGTAGGTTCAATATATAAGTTTTATTAATAAATATATATATATTTTAAAAAAATTAAACTATCTACTATCTATCTATCTATCTATCTATTTATTTATTTATTTATTTATCTCTCTATCTATCTATATATGCGTATGCATATGGTTGTTTGATAAAATAGATGGCGCCAAGTTAATGTATGAATATGCTGAGGAACATCAATTACCTGTTGAAAGATGTGGTAAATTTATTGTAGCAGCGGATAAAAGCGAACATCATGAGGTAGAAAAGTTATATGAACAAGGTGTTGCAAACGGTGTGAAAGATCTTGAAATCATTTATAGCGATAAGGTAGTAGAATAATATATCTAAAAAAAGAAAAATAGCGGAGCCATAAAGAAAAAACCTCATGCCACTTTTTTAAAATGTCTTTTTTTAGATAAAAGAAATGGAACCCAACATTAAGGCTTATAGTGCTCTAAATTCGCCAAATACTGGAATTATTAATTATTGGTCGGTTAGTCAGAATATTTTATCGGAAATCAAGAAATCGGGGTAAGTTCAACAATAATTATATATATATATATATATATAAATTATAATTGATTTTTTATTGTTTTTATTCTTATTCTTATTATTATAGTTATGCCGATGTTAAATGTTCTTTTGAAGCAAGACATTTTGAAAAAACATCTGACAATTTAGTAAGAGTAAGTGTATGATATAAAATAACAAAGAAATAATAAAAGAAGGAGAGTATTACATTTACGTGTTAACTATTATGTATACTTTTTTTTTAATAAAATAGATTACAGGTGGTGAAACGTTTATGAAAGGACCATTGCTTGAAGTGTACGCAAAGAATGTGATTACATGCGGTGGATTTTATTCGGACAGACTTGCTGGACTTACTGGTGGGAATGATCGTATTCATCGAGTAGTTACTTTCCGTGGTCAGTATTATCAACTTAAAGATAAATATAAACGTGTCGTCAATCGAAATATTTACCCTGTTCCTAGTGGTGGTGGTATTCCTGTAATATAATTAAAAAAAAGCGAATTTCGTTTTGATTTTTTTAAAAAAAATTCATCCTTTTGTATTTCTTATTTTTTATTCAATTTATTCAATTAGGTTGGTGTTCATTTAACTCCAACAGTTGATGTAAGACGTGGTCATCAAGTTATAATTGGGCCAGGTGCTTGCTTTACTTTTTCAAGAGAAGGGTATCAATTTTTTGATTTCAAAGCCAGGGATCTTTTGGATAATTTTGTAAATAAAAATTTTTGGGCCTTTGCATTCAACAACTTTAGTTTATCCTTGGGTGAACTTTACCGTGATCTTAACAGACGTGCCTTTATCAAAAGTGCTCATAAATTTTTCCCTGATTTAACATTAGATATGATTGAACCAAGTTTTGCAGGTGTCATGAGTCAAGTATTTGAAGTAATGAATTAATGAATGAATTTCTTTAAAAAAAATCAGAGAAAAAGAATAATATATTAAATAGGTATTTGATTGTACATAATTAATTAATATATATATATATATATATTATTTTATTTATATATAAAATAGAGTGGTGGTGTAGCAGCTCAAGATTTTATTATTGAAAGAAAAGTAATGGGTGGTTCTGTACTTAACGTTCGAAATGCTCCTACTCCTGCAGCTACAGCTTCATTAGCTATTGGTGAAAGAATTGTAGATGCAGCAGCAGAAGATTTTGATTTAGATAAAAGATTTAAAAAATAAGCAGGTAATATGAATTAATAATAACAGTGATAATAGTAGGCAAGTTTAAAAATGATAACAATTTATCATCATTGCTGTATTTTGTTTATTTTTATTTCAACCTGTATGTTTGTGCATAGATTTTACATTAAAAGATTAAAAATATACTATTTTTATACAACTAATAAAAAAATATGGATATATAAGAAAAAATAAAAGTTATAGTATGGTTAAAAAAGCTTCCAGAAATGGGCGGTTTTTTATAAATGTTTTACTTAATTTTACTTGGGATTCATTTTTATAATTCCATAAATTTAATCTCCATTAAAAAAAGAAAAACTCAAGATTTAGGATGGTTTCGATTTTCAATCTTTTCTAATCTCGATGGTATCCCAAGTCAGTTCTTTTACTATATTTTTTAAGTCTATTTTTTATGTAATTAATATAAAATAGTAGTAAGAAGCTTTAAATTATTTATTTTTCAAGAATATAATTTTTTATATTTATTAATTAATGAAAAATAAAAATGAAAAAATTCATTTATTTCTAATTATATACGTTCTATTTTATTTTATTTTCTATTTAGTATGATTAGTTTCATAATTGTATTAATAACACCCCATTTTTAGAATTAATGAAAATAAAAATAAAATAAAAATAAAAGTATTTATTACATATTAAGATAAAACGGTATGAAATGCAGTTTTGTTAGTAAGATTAATATATATATCATGAAATGAAAAATATGAACAAAAGTATTGTTAAAAATTTAAAAAAAATAATTGTTAAATCCATAGGTTAATAATAATAATAAAAAAGAGAGAGGAGAGGGTGTATGTGTGAGTATGATATGTGATGTGTGATGTGATAGGGTATGAAAAATATATGATATAGTATATATTTATTGCTGATGTTGTCTTAATTTTTCCATAAATCCAATAACGCGAGTAAAATCCATGTCTGGTGGGTCATTTTCAATAGCCAAAGTTAAAGGTTCTATAAATTCATCAATTGTATCTATTGGTAAATGGCAGCATGCCGCAATTAATCGTTTGCATCCAAGTTCTTTTTCAACAGCTTTCAAATACTTTTGTTCCATTTCCTCTAATTTCCTTGTTTTATCACTTTCGCTACTACTTTTACTATTATTATTATCTATAAGATGAGTGGATGTGATGGGCGTATTGATAATATTATCGTTGTTATTAATTCCGTTTTCTAAATGATGTAAGCTAGTCTTATTTAACATTTCTTCTAATTGTTTAATCCGTAAATGTGCTTCATTCAATTGTTGAGTATTTTTTTTAAGTGTTGTATTCCATTCATTTCTTTCCTTTTCAAGTTGCTGTGATAAATCTTGTATTTCCGATTGCATGCGTGTTAATTCAGCTTCACGATATTGTAATTTTTTACTAAATTCTGTATCCATGGCATCCACAAATCGTTGTACAGCTATATAATGTTAAAAAAAAAAAAGAAATGTATTAGGAATTGTAAATTCTAACCATTTATATATCTAGAAATATGGAAAAAAAGAACATACTTATGGCCAATTCTTGCCCTCTTGTACTTGATGTATTGATTGTATTTGATGTATCAATGCCTTGTAATTCTTTATTTAGTTTTTTGTCACTTTTTTTTTCCGCCCGTTTCTTTTGCTTTTTTAATTGTTCTGAAATCTTTTTATCCATCTAAAATAATTAGCAATAAATAAAAGTATATAATAATTATAATGGATGAGTATCGCATATATATTCGCTCTTTACTTTTATACTTCCACACTTGCTTATATGTTTATTTTTTTATTTTTATTTTTATTTTAATATTTTACTTACTGATGATAATTCTGTTCCTAATGATCTCTTTCGATTATTTATATATTCATTTTCTAACTGAGAATTGCTATCTTGATTATTATTGTTATTATCCGGTTGTGTTAATAATTGACAAAGATCTGCACATTGAAGACGAAGAGCCATATCATAAGGCGATTCTCCGGCTGTATCTGCTTTATTTATCATATATTCCAATTTTAGTTGGTGAATAACTTTTAAAACATGTTGCATATAGCCCATAGCTGCTTGTAATCGAGATTCGCTGGAAGTTGTTGGTACTATAGTTGGTAGAGATTGAGAGGATTCCGAAGGTGATGATGATAATGGAGGCAGATGGGAGGGAGGAGACTGGCCAGTATAAGTCGTGTTAACCGTGGATAAAATGATGTGATGTAATACAGATCTTCCAGCACAATCAACTAATATAAGTGAATCTTTTAAAATATCCAGCATATGAGGAAAGCATTCGTTTTCAAAACAACTTGGCGTCATCACACCACGCATTAAAGGTGTTTCACCTTTATTATTTAATCTACATGGATTTGCACCTTTAGATATTAACCATTCCGTTATATGAATACGAGCCATGGATACTGACCAATGTAATGCTGAATTTCCATGTTCGTCTATCGTTACATCCATATCTAATCCATTGGTAGCGCCCGCGCCACGTAGTAAAGGTGGAAGATGGTCGTCTTCTGAATTAAATATTGATAGCATCATTCTTTGACACCGTTCAAAATCTCCTTCGCTTGTTGTTGTACCTTCATCTTTATTTGTTGTTATTGATGATTGAGAAGAAATGCCATTATTGTCACTGCTATTATTATTTTCATGATCTTTATTATCTTTATTACTATCCTTATCCTTATTATGTTGTTTTTGTTTTCCGTGTGATTGTGGTTTTATTTTTTTCTTTACATGTGATGCAGTAGTAGTGATAGATGATGGTTGTGATTGTGATGATAGAGGTGTTAAGGGATTTGTGTCATCATTTTCAATGGATGTTAATTTGCGTTTATAAAGTGAAGTTGTATTAGTAGCCATCGATGAGTCTAATGGAGAGGGTACATTAGAAGGTGATGTAGGTGGAGTTGAATGTTGTGGATTTGTCAGTGCATAATTATTACGCAGTCGTGCTGATTTTGTTGGCATTTGTTCTTTTTCTGGCAATTCATCCCACTTGGAAGCGTCAAATTCGATGAGTGGTAATAATAAATCTAAAACCTCATAACGATCGGCTAATTCTCTACCTCTTTCAAGCGGAACCCTATTATAAAAACATATAAATATAAAGAGAAAATAAATATACTAATGAATTATATATATTCTTTTTTGTATTTATATTGCTTTTTGGAAATGTTAATACTAAAAAAAAGATACTTACCAGGTACCCTGGTATTTTCCATAACCACCTTGGATTTTTTCATGAATACTATCTAGAATTTCTCTTTCTAATATTTTTGTTCGTTTTCCTTTATCAAATCCGCTTAGTTTTAATATTTGTGTTGCGTTTAAATAAGAATCACTTCGACGTCGCATTACATCCAAGTCGTTTACAGTCATTTCAAACACTTGAATACCAGAATAGGTTGCAGTATATATATCCACTTTTGATTTTTGCATTAGTAAAATATGATTTATGATTAAAAGAAAGTAAAGGAATACGGATGTAAATATATATATAAATATAATAATATAGTAAAATAATGATAATAATAGTAATAATAATAATAATAATAATAAGGATGTAAATAATAATTAAATGAAAATATAAAAGGAAGAATAAAATATTAAGTAATTAATTATATTAATATATATTGTTACAAGTAATATAAAAGTATTTTTTTTAGGTCTTTTTTTATTTTTTTAATGAAAAAGGAAAAGAGAAGAAAAAATAAAAAAGAAAGGAGGAGTGAGAATTGTAAAAAAAAAACGCGAAAAAATTCGTGCCGACAGCGGAAGTTAAATTTATAGCACAGCTTTTTTTTCTTTACGCTTGATTTTTGATTTTATTTTAAATATAAATGATTGTAAATAAATGAAGAAAAATTAGTAACCTTTTATCATTTTATTTTGCAATTTTTTTTTAAAAGAGTAGTTATAATAAATATAAATATAAATATAAATATGTATATATATAATAATAGTAATTCGTATTTGATTATGATATTATCATGTTTTCTTATTTCCTATCAGAATCCAATATTATATGTATTTATATATTTATTTATAAAATTTAACATTCTAAAAAATCTGCTGTCATCAATGTTTCCAATACAATTTCAGGGTCTATCTTAAATTCAGGTATTTCAGAAACGGAACCTTCATATTGCCATTTATAATAAAGATATCGACATACGACTTCCAAAATAATTCCTCTATATATTAACATTTATATTATGCTAGTGAGTAAATAGTAAAAAAAATATGCATATATTGTTGTTATTATTATTTAGAATAAAAAGAAATCGGCATGACTGCATACTTTATATCTCTAAAAGGTATTTCATTTTCTACGGATTCTCTGAATTGAACTAAAGCATAAGTTTAATAGCAGAAGAATATTAACCAAAAAAATAAATAAATAGTGAATCTATTTTACCGATATATTTTTATTATTATTTATTATTATTATCCTATATTACCTGGTCCACTAAGCATATTTTTAATAGTACCAGATCTCATGGCAGCTTCACGATGTATAATAAATTCAAATCCATCGCTACTTATTAATTTAACATATTCAGATTGATTTTCTTCACTATCAGACATGTTACTATTAGTGTATATAAATGTATATATTTAAAAATAGAAAGAGAAGGAAAAGAGGAAAAAAAATCCAAATGCCTAAAATAAAAAAATTGAGGAGTTTTAAAAATTCTATTCATCTTTTTAACCAATAAAAAAGAAATAGTAAAAAATTTAATATAAAAACATGTTCATTTTTTTCTTTCTATTTTTTATTTCACTTATTTTTTTCTATAACTATTATTACTAAATAATAAAATATGTCTTTAAAAAACATTGGGTATAAGGAAGAAATGATATCTTTTCAATACAAGGATGGTCGAAAAGTAGTTGATGATGATTCTATTGCTTATATTTTACCAAGTGATGCTACTGAAGTAGAACGTTTAAGGTTGAATCACAATTTATGGAAGTAAATAATAATAAAACATAAATAATGAAAAAAAAACCAATTTATATATATGATTTATATTTATTTACATATACATTATAATTAATTTATTACAGAATGACTTTGGGCGGACTTTATAAAGCTCCAATGCATGAGGCATTAACTAAAGGTATTCAAGTTTTAGATATTGGTTGTGGGCCAGGTTTTTGGACAAGAGTAATAAAAAAAGTCTTTTTTTTTTAATTAAATTAAAATATATAAATAATATCAGTATTAATATTGTTTTTATTGTTTTTTTAAAGGATATGGCAAGATTATATCCAAATTCTAAATTTATAGGTATTGATATGGCAAATGTTTTTGCGACGAATGATTTACCACCTAATCTTGAATTTAAAATTATCAATGCAGTAAATGGTCTACCATTTGAAGATGAGTCCTTTCATTTTGTATTCCAACGATTTTTAGTGATGGGATTTCCAACCGATCAATATAAAAATTCAATCCAAGAATTAAAACGTGTTTTGAAAAAAGGTGGTGTTATTGAAATACTTGAATTAGTGAATGATTACAAAAATGCACCTCCATCTCTTGTAAAAATATCTAGTTGGAGTAAGTATTACTTTTCCATCTCTATTTTTTTTAAATAAAATAAAATAAGTAAAATGAATTAGATCAAGTAAATTCACTGACACGTACATACATATATATAAATATTTATATATATTTATAGTCGATGATGCTTTAACTTCTAGAGGGATGGATTCTTTTATTGCTGATAAGATATCTTCATTCTTAAATGATTCTGGTTTTAACGATATTCAAGATATTAATTATACTATTCCTATAGGTAGTATTATTAATAATCTTTCAAAATAAATAAATTAATAAAATTAATAATTAATAATTAATAACTGGTGATTAACAATGATTTTTTACATATGTGTATGCTTATTAGGTGAATGGGGTGGTGATTCTGGTAAACTATATCTTTCTATTCAACATTTAGCTCTTGCAGCTGTAGGTGTTATGGTGACCAAGCTGACTTCAGTAACAGAAAAAGAGTATAAAGAAACCTTGAATGAAGCATTCAATTCGTCCAAAGAATATAATATATCCAATCGTTTTAGATTAGTATATGGAAAAAAACCTTAACATGTTTATTTTTTTCAATTTTAAATTCTTTTCTTTTTTTTAAATATATATATATATATATACAGATAACATTACAATTTTATTAAGTAGTTCATTTTAATGATAAAAAATATTATTATAAACTATATAATTGCTATACAGTACTGGAGATATACACGTACACGTATATGTATATGTTTGTATGTGTATCTGTATTGGTATAATTAAATTCGAACTCTAGTTGGTCTTATTCTGACATCATCAAAATCATTATCTATACGTCTCGCTATAGTACCTATAAAATTAATTCAATGTTTTATACAGTAATGGTTAGATAGATATATCTTTTAAATAGTCTTTTAATATTTTTTTTTTTCATATTTAATAAGCTTACTTAAGGCATTGTGTCTATTTGCGGATAAGTTATCTTGTTCACTTTGCATTGGAATGATTTGTAAAGGGTTAAAATGGGCCGGAGTTGACTAATCATTACATATAATAATAATCAAAAATAAAACCAAATGAATAATTTAGAAGTATGATACAACAAATACTACTTTATCTGTGTATGTTTATAAATATGTGCATGTTTATTACTTTTTTAAATATTTTAACATTTTTCACGTTTGACGACATTTGTTGTACTTGTAAATTACTTCTTGGATATGGTGTTAAAACCATTTTCTTATATCTGACATTTGAATACTGTTTCCCTTCAATAATTTCATTGTTTTCATATTTTAATTCAGGAAGTAGATCTTCTTCGTAACGTTGTTTTTTTGCTGGAGTAGCTAATGCCTCAAATTGTTCTGATGCTGTACCTCTTTTTTTTTTACCCTTCCCCTTTGTTGATTTATTATTATTATTATTATTATTATTATTACCAGTATCATTATCTATAGATAAAGAAGCATAAGATGTTGATGGTTGTAATTGGGGTGGCGTTTCTTGGTGGTGATTATCCAAATCAGATAAATGGTAATGGCAAGAATCAGACGATGATTGTTCAACCGGATTATTATTATTATTATTATTATTATTATTATTATTATTATTATTATTATTGTTTTGTAAACCGTCATTGTCATCATCGAGAGAATAGCCTAATATATCATCAATTATTGAGTTATTTACTTCGATACCAGCGCCATTATTTTTTAGAATGAAAGATGTTGGTTTCTTCTCTTTATTATCCTTTGAACTCAGAAAGTCCTTAATAGTAGTTTTTTTTCTTTCAGAAGATTGTTGGCTTGATGAAATTGTATTCATAGAGTTGGAGATTGAAGTAACAGCTCCAGGTTTGGCGATAGAAACGATATTGCCAGGTTTATTAGTTGCTGAAACAGAGTTAGAAGCTCTAGATGTTAAAGGAGTATATTCAATTGCAGAAGGAGCGGTTTTATCGTCATCATCATCACCAATTAAATCATCAAATATATCTTCCAAATCTAATTCCTAAAGTTGATTGAATAAAATAAAAATATAAATAAATTAAACTGTGCATATTTAAATCCATTATATTATAATATTTACCCTTTTAATTTCTGGTTCTTTATTAGTTGATGTTAATGCACATGAGTTTGAAGAGAATAATTTTGAATTTCCTGAAGTAGATGATTTTGAATTTTCCAAAGTGTGTATTTTTGATGTATCTAAAATAGCTGATTTTCCTGAGTGAAATGAATTTGAAGTACTTAAGTTTGAAGTAGTCGGTCTTGAAGTGGATGGTATTGAAGGAGGAGGTTTTGAAGTAGATGATGGTGTTGAATGAGGTGAAAGGGAAGTAGATGGTATTAAAAGAGATGGTGTTATTTCATAGCTCATTCTTCCATCCATGCTAGGTGCACTAGGTTGCATTAAGCATCGATTTTGTGATAATTCTGATAGTAACTGGTCAGTATCCAACCTGGTACAACAGTAAACTTCCATAGAGCAATAAGCAATTGCCAAACCTATTTCATTTTCATCCACTACTCTTCGTTCACTAAATAAAATATATTAAAAAAAGTTGTTAGTTTGCTAAATCTATTTCAAACCAAATATATACATATAATATTAATATATATTACTACTATTGTTATTATTACTATTACTTACAAGGAGTCCAAGTAATTAACAATATTATTCCATGCCATTTGATTGTTTATCTCTCTAGGTTGAATAACAATTTTATTCACACTACCAATGCATTCTAATATAGGATCTATTTTTTCAATATGATATAATTGGCAAGTTCCATTTGCAGCTATAACAAGAGGGCTGATATGGCTATGCTTTATACGATAAAATGAAATAAAATAATTATATTGGTTGAGTTAATAAAGTATAAATATATGGTTAATGAGATGATGCTTTTTTTCTTATCTTTCTTAACCCTTACCTGTTTTTCATCAAAAAAAAGAAAAGTTTTATTTTTAAATAATTTTGACCGATTTGTATTTGGTTTAAAATCAGGTATTCCAAATCCTTCATCACAAGATTGATCAATTGGAGGTAAGTAAGAGGAGTTTATAGGAGGATAGTTAAAATTATTATCAGAGGAATTACAAAGAGTATCTAACCATTTTTGTGAAATAATGGGTTTCGCTTGGGCAAGGCATCGAGCCACTTTATACGAGATTCGAAGATTGTCCATATATAAATGTGTAAATGGATCACTAATATTTTGTGTTACTTTGGCGCCTATATAGTAAAAAATATAATGATGAAAGTAATAGTAAGTTATAATTTAGTTTTTTAGTAAATGAATTTCTATTTTATTTTTTTATTTATATATGATTTACCAATATCAATAGCACTATTATATAAAATAAATTTAGTTTCTTCTGGTAACTTTTGTCTACATATCACCAGAGGTTCCCATTTTAATCTATTGTAATTTAATCATAAGTTGAAAAATTAATACTTTTCTATTGTTATTGTATTATTATTATCTTATATATTACTTGAATAATGAAAATTTTGTTCCAAGCTTAATAATATCGCCGTCCTTTAAGTAAACTTCCTTTGATTCTCCTTTTTCAACTTTTTTAGAATTGACATAGCTTCCAAATTTAGAGTCGTCGTAAAAGGTTACTACTGCTCGTTCATATATATTACTCTAGATAGAAAGCAAAACAAAAAAATAAAAAGCTATTTATTATTCAGTTTCAATAATCCTTAATTTTTTTTATTCTATTTTTTAAATATATATATATATATATATATATATACATATGTATATACTTACTATATATTCTCTAGTAATATCTTCTATTTTCAGAGTAGCGTGATATTTGGAAATGGATTTATCTTCACGAATCAATATATCACAATCTATTTAAAAGTTATGAAATAAAATAAATAAAAACAAATATAAGAGTAGTTATTAGTATATGTGTGTATGATTTTTCTTTATTTTAAGAAAATGAATCATTTCTATAACATGTACCTTTTCTTCCTAATGTGTACTTCCTTGAAGGTCTTAACAGTACTTTTTGATTTACTATTGAAAAAAAAATATAAGGATAGAATTTATATAGTTTAGTATGTGTAAAAGAAAAAAATGAATAAGTTCATATTTAATTACATTGATTTTTAATATTTACCATTGTTATTTACAATGAAATATAAAAACCACATTGTACAATCAATAATACCTGTGATTTTTTAATAAAAAAGAAAAGCGGCAAAGCAAAAAAAAAAAAAGAATATAAAAAAATCATTTCCTGCCAAAATTTTTTGAACTGGTTAGAACTCCACTAGGCTTTTTTTAATAACCATTGCTGTTGGTGATCAATCTCGTTTTTTTCTCCTAATAACTTCTCTACATCATTATTACTTAAATTATATATTATATGATATTCATATGATCGTAAGAAAAAATATCTTTGGATTTGGGTAAGTTATATAGACTTTAGGCTACAATATATGTAAAGATTATGCAAATCCAAGGGTTATATATTTATGTGTTTTCCCATTCAGAATTTTTAAAGAAAATAACTGAACTCAAAAGCAAAAATTTAATTATAAATGAAATAATTTACAAAATTATAGTATGTGTAGAAGAGCTACTAATAAACGAGAAAAAGGAAGAGAGCTTTGCGTTTAATCTCTAAACAAGATCACACTAGCATTCATTTTTTTCCCTTAATTTTAGTATATAAGAAAATGAATAAAAATATTTATTGTTTGTTAAATATAATTATTTAATTTTATGTTTTCTTTGAATTTTTAGTGGTTATAAAAGATGTGGTACACCATATTTGAAAAAGTTAAATAATACTATGCTCTATATATGAAAATCTAGAAAAAATCAAATTTCAACCCCGCCCTTTTTTTCCAGCAATTTTTTTTTCAAACTACTTTCTTTTGCTTTCTTTGCCTTTAAAACATCAATAATAATTATGGATTCACAAGCCGAGGGACATCGTCGAAAGCAATTAGAAAAAGCAAGACAAAAAATTTATGAAGAATCAGAAAAAGAAAAACAAAGGATTGCTAAAGTAATAATAAAGTAACAATTAATAGTATTGACAATAAAAAAAAGTAATAAAAAAATAAAGATCTAAATTAAAATGGATATTTGTTTACATTTACATTTTTTATATATATATATATATATATTAAATATACATAGTTAAATGAAGTACGTGTTGGTTCTGACAAATTTGCAGCGGCTACTACTGATATTGAATCACAATTAAAAACAAGTACTATTGGTTTAACAGAGCTTTCAGATTATCGTAAAATTCGTGAAAACTTGGAAGAACAACAAAAAAGAGAAGCAGCCAATACAGCACCATTATTGTAAGTAAAATCACAATAACCATAATGATAAGATACATTTTAGATTTATACAACGCATAAATTTATAGTACTATATACTTATATATATATATATGTATATACATTGTTTATAATCATAGAGAGGAAAAAAAGAAAAAGCGAAAGAAGAAACAAGTGATGAAGTTATCTTTTGCAGCTGATGATGATGAAGAAAATGAAGGAGACGATACGGGTGAGAAGAGAGAATCAACAGATTTAGAAAAGGAAAATAACAGCAGCAATCACAAAAAAAGAAAATTAGGTAAAGATCCATCCGTCAATACAAGTTTTTTACCTGATAGAGAACGTGAAGAACAGGAAAGAATAGAAAGGGAAAATTTAAGAAAAGAATGGTTACAAAAACAAGAAGCAATAAAAAGTAAGTCAATAATAGTAGTGAAAATAATGACATGAATGAATAAAAATAAATATAATTAAGGTTTATATTCATGACCAACTTTATATCTTTTTTAATTTATTTTAATAGATGAAACGATTGATATTACATATTCTTATTGGGATGGTACTGGTCATCGTAAAGTTGTACAGGTAAATTTTATTTTCAAAAATAAATGACAATCATCAAATGAAGAGTCAAAAAAAAAAAAAATAACCAGATAAAATGTTTATGTAATTAGTGTAAAAAAGGTGATACAATTGCTCAGTTTTTGGATAATTGCCGAAAACAATTTCCTCAATTACGTGGTGTAAATGTAGATAACTTGATTTATGTCAAAGAAGATTTAATTATCCCTCATGTAAGATTAAATAAGACAAAAAAAAAAGGAAGAAAAAAGAAGATATTGTTAATCACTATTCATTGATAAACTAATATGTATGTATCTTTTTTTTAGCATTATACATTCTATGATTTCATTATTAATAAAGTCCGTGGTAAATCAGGTCCATTATTTAGTTTTGATGTACATGATGATATTCGTTTAGTAAATGATGCTACTGTTGAAAAAGAAGAAGTAAGTATATATTTTACGGAATACAGGCATATAAACATATATTATAATAATATGATAAATTTAATAAAATATGCTTCATTTTTTTTATTTTTATTTTTTTATAGTCTCATGCTGGTAAGGTAGTAGAAAGGTCATGGTATGAAAGAAATAAACATATATTTCCAGCGAGTCGATGGGAAACTTATGAACATTCTAAAGATGTAAGTTATATATTTCTTTTTTTTTATGAGGTATATTCATTGCTTTTTTTTATTGGAAATTATAATGCTTATATTTATATTTATTTTTATTGTTTTAGTATGGTGCCTATAGAATCAAGGACAAAAAATTATAATTATTTTCTGGATTCATTTTTAAATAAAGACATTAAGGTTTACACTAGTATGGCGGTTAATTTTTTTATTTTTTATATTTGATTGTCCGAATGTGATTCTTTTTATGGTATCAATGATAAGATTAAAAAATGGTTGAATGTATATATATATATAAATATAAAATGAAGTGTGTGTTATAATTATAATAGTTTTATCATATCTTTATTAATCGAGTCGAATAGATAATATATGATTAGTTTGTAATTGTTTTTTACTATTTTGCAAGTATAGTTTTATATCTATTTGAATTTCTTTTCAGTTGATTTGATTAAGTAACTATCACATGTTCAGTTCCGATTACTTGAGGTTTAAATATTTGGCGTTAGTAAAATAAATAAATAATTTCCTCCTTTTTTCAAAAAAATATTTAACCACTCCTTCTTTTTAATTTTTCTTTTTTATACATATATTTATTTATCTTATAAATATCAAAATGAGTTTTTTAACATCTAAAGCTGAACCTTCACACTTGAATAATACACTCCATCATGATCGTACTTTGGCAACCGGTAGCCGATACAATCCAGTTTCAACTATGAATCAAAGTTCTTCTTCATTCCGAAGTAAGACGAGTCACCCTGTCCACACTTCTTCTAACTACAACCAAGAATTTGACCAGTTTACTTCAACTTCTTTCTCTTCTTCAAAGCCTAATGTCGCTTATTCTATGATACCCAATAATAATAGTACGGCGAATGAATTAATACCAGGTAGTCAACAACATCTTCAGTTAGCCGCCATGTCCGCTATGGATGGGTCAGAAGTGTTATCCTTTTTAAATGATGCCCCTAGCGAAGTATATCACGAAGAAATCCATGGCGATGATTTAAGAGAGGGGTCTATGTCATATCGTAGTTATCAACATCAAGCAGATCATCAACATAGTTTAGCAGAATTGGAAAAGCGACGACAGCAATCGATGGAAGCATGGTTATTATCAGATGATATTGTGGATTATATTGAAAAATATGATAGTACGTATATTGATGATGTTTATGGATTACCTCCTATGATTGAAAATTTAATTAAGGAAGCAAAAGAAGAACTAAAGGAGGGAAATAATCAAGAAGATGCTCCATTGAAAGCTGTTCATCGTTTACAAATGATTCGTAATCATTTAATGGGTGTAGCAAATGGTAATAAATCAGTAGCAGTACAACAAGGTCTAAGTATGAAGAATGACGATTGGGCTTCATTATTTTAAGTAAAGGAAAAAAAAAAGGAAGGGGGCTATATATATAAATATTATTATTATTATATTGTACATAACAAATAAACAAATAAACAAATAATATTGAATAATTCATATTTTTAATAATAAATAAAATACTGGTTGCATAATTAAAGAGAAGTACTAGGTGCACGGGTTATCGAAGTGTACTATTCCTTATACTGATCAGATATATTATAATATAACGATAATAAATAATAAGTAAAATAAAAATGAATGTTCTTTGTCTATATTTTGAAATACGGTATTTCGCATTAATATTATAAAAAATAAAAATGATAAAAATGAAAGCAAAGAAAATTAAAAATATAAAAACATGCTCTTTTATATATATATATTACTGGAAATTATTTAAATTGGAAAAAGCCAACCAGTAAAGCTGGTATAAGAATGATCAATCATATAATTTATTTTTTCCACAAAAAGAGTTACTTTCTCTTCCCATCGTTCTTGGCCTCTTTGTAAGCTTGTTTCAATCGGATCGATCTTTTCTTCATATTTTCATTTAATGCTTGATTTAATATCATGATTATTATTTATATTGCTTCCTTTATAGTAATTAATTTTCCATGTGTATCCTGTTGTTACAATACCATATACTACATGATTTTTTGAAGCACCAAATATTATATTTTGAATATAAGCGTTATATATTTGCATAAGAAGTTGTATCCTCCTTTGATCCCAATCTATTCTTTTAGTTTCAATAACTATTAAAGTGAATTAACCACGAAAAACTACCAATTCAACGGGAACTTTAACATCACCATAATCTTGTTCTTCTATTTTGATTTTTACATTTTTATTATAAAATTCCACAACAATATTATAGATAATATTAGAGATAAACTCTTGTATTTTGGGTTCATTTCCTTCATCATCGCCCCCCTATAGGCTTTAGTTAGTAAAAGTAGGCTTTTCGTTATACGTTCGATAACTTTTTTGTCAATTTCTTTTGTTGGAGTATTGTCTTTATCTGTAGATAATATACGTTTAACTTCAAGATATTCTATAGCTTTTTCATGTATTAAATTTGCATATCTTTTTCTACTTTCTGATTTAAATATATGTACAGTTGACATTTTGTAAATAGGAGAAATTCAGTTTTTCGTGAAATATTAAAAAAAAGTAAAATAGGAAAATATATCCATTTTTTAAAAATATTCAAGTTCAGCATTTGTTTTTATTGTGCATGTAATCATATGATTTTTTATTTTGTAAACATATTTTATTATCTTATAAACAATAGCATTTTTTTAATTTACTTTTATAAATATTTGTTACTACTTGTACTAATATAGTGTATTTATTATGTACTTGTTCAATTCATTTATATATCTATCATTTCTTCTAACTTGTATACTTCTTCACAGATAGTAGTAATACCAGGTATTTTGATATAATGCGTTTTTTTTATTTATTTATAAGGTCAACTTTTACATTATCAAATATAATATTATACTTTTAGCATTAACCCACAAACTTGGTGTTGGATTTTATGCATAATTTTAGGATTGTCTCTTGGGATTCTGTTTAAATAGTGATTTTTTAATAAGCCGCCCATTCGTAACCAGTCCAAATAGTATTTTACTATTGAAATTATAAACTATAAGCTTATATTTAAAAAATGTTAATATTTAAACAAATGAATAGCTTTTTATTGTAAGGTCTTATATGAATATTGATTTAATCTTTTTGATAACCAAAGCAAATGTATAATTTTTTAAAGATAATCAAAAAAAGTTACCAATTGAATAATTAAATAAAATAAATTATATATATATATATATATATATATATATATATGTATGTATTATCAATCTAATCTTTTTGAAAATCAAAATAAAATAAAATAAAATAAGCTCATGAACTACTGTAAAATTGAAAATTGATTGGGCCTATTTTATTCTTATGTTCATGTGACAGATTTTGACATATAATAATGATTCATCCAGAAAAATATTCGGAGTTAAGGTAAATGTAATATAAATTTTTTTTTATAAATTTCCTCTTTTAAAATTTTTTTCTTTTTTTTTCTTTTCCTTTTTCTTTTACTTTCTTTAATTTTTAATTATATACCAATTTACATACATACATATATAAATATATATATATATTTATTTATTTTCATATATTTTATATTTATATAAAAAAATATAATAAACAATGACAAGGGATACCACTAAATCAATCAACTCCTCAGAAATGCCTACAGAAAGAACACCTCTTGTTCAATCTTTAAAGTTTGATAATGATAATGATAGTACTTGGAAAGCTGAATTTTTATGGCTAGCAAAAAACTGTTTACCTATTATAGGTACTTATTTATTACAAAATTCATTACAATTTGCTTCTGTTATTACTCTTGGACACTTGGGTTCAACTGAATTAGCTGGGGCTGCTTTAGGTTCTATGTTTGCTAGCGTTAGTGCCTGGTCTACTTGTTTTGGAGTGGCTTCAGGTAATAATGATAATGATAATAACAATGATAATAATAAAAGAAGAGATATATAAAAAGTCACTAGAGAGATTAATGTATTATTATTACTCCATTTATATATAATATTTAGCCTTGGATACGTTATGTAGTCAAGCTTGGACTGGTGCAAAAGATAAAACTTTGGTTGGTTTACACCTACAAAGAGCATTGCTTATTCTTGCTATTATGTTTATTCCTATTGCTACAATCTGGTTGAATGCTACCAGTATATTCATTTATTTAAAGCAAGAACCTGAATTGGCTTTTCATGCTGGTAAGTAAATAGAGATAAAAAGGATTAATACTATATACATTAGAAAAAGAGACCAGGTGGAAAAATGGATAATATAGTTATTGTTAAAAAAAATTGATCGGGTTTAGTAATAACTGCGGCAATAAGTTTTAGAATTTTAGTTTTTTTTATATATATAAAAAAAGGAATGGAGAGCCAATATATTCTTTTTAAAAAAATTAAGTTTTGTGTTACTTATAAATCCCTTAATTTTTTTTTTCTTGTCATCCTTTTTAGGCTTATTTTTAAAATATCTTTTAATTGGAGCACCTTTCTATATCGGATTTGAATGTGTTAAAAAATATTTACAAGCTCAAGGCATTATGAAGGCTTCTTCTTATGTATTGATCATTGTCGCACCCATCAATTTAATTATGAATTATACATTTGTCTACCCATTTAAACTTGGCTTTATTGGTGCACCTTTAGCAACCAGTGTTAGTTATATGCTTATGTTGGGATTATTATTGATTTATATTAATTTTGTAGATGGAAAGCAAGCTTGGGGTGGATGGAAACGAGAATGTTTATTGGATTGGGGAACCTTTTTAAAATTAGCCTATCCTGGTATCATCTCTATTAGTGCTGAGTGGTGGGCTTTTGAATTAAGTGCTTTAGCAGCGGCTTTCATAGGAACGGTAGATTTGGCTGCTCAGTCCATTTTATTAACTTCTGCTGGTGCCACATATACATTTCCTTTTGGTGTTTCTGTAGCAGCTTCTAATCGTGTTGGTAATTGCTTAGGCGCTATGTCCCCCTTAAAAGCAAAACGGGCTGCTGGAACAGCTTTGTGTTTTGCTGTTCTTTTTGGTATCGCAAATTCTGTTTTCTTTATTGCCACACGTTCTTGGTTTGGTTATTCTTTTACTTCGGATGAAGATGTTGTCAAAAAAGTAGCTGTTATTTTGCCAATTTGTGGTCTTTTCCAAATTGCTGATGGTTTGGCTGGTGTTAGTGGTGGTGTGATTAGAGGGTAAAATATAATGTTTTTATAATTCCTTTTTTTAAAAAAAAGAGCGAAAAAAGAGTGGATATATATATGTGTGTGTGTGATATTTTTTTTCTTTTTCTTTTTTTTTTTTTTTTTTTTTTTTTTTTTTTTTTTTTTTTTTTTTTTTTTTTTTTTTTTTTTTTTTTTTTTTTTTTTTTT
>MU612211.1:8312-25793 GCA_025201675.1 Cunninghamella echinulata
TTTTTTTTTTTTTTTTTTTTTTCACCTTTTCACTCTTTTTTCCCCTTTCTCTTCCCTTTTTCTTTCACTTTCTATTTCTTATTATTTTGTTATACCTCCTCTCCTTCTATATATTAATTGTAAAATAATTATAATAATATCAAAAATGAATGCTATTTATATATTAATTTATATATTTTATTATTATTTTTATTTATCTTCATTTTTAGAATAACAAATGATACATGACACGTTTTATATTCCAACAAATATAGATAAAAAAATGAATATCAATAGCAACAACAACAACAACAACAACAACAGCGACACTTTAAAAGTAGATACCTTTATTAAATCAGCTTATATCCAGCCGTCTATTTCCTCAGTCACTACTTCATCATCATCAACTAGTAATAATAATAACCAAGGATTAGACGATCATAAAATATTATTATGGATTCAACGACAATTAGAAGCTTATATTGCGTTATCAATTATACCATCACTTTTATCAATAGATGATCTTGGCCATGGAAAGTTATTATTATGTCTTATTCATCGTTTTAAACCC
This sequence comes from Cunninghamella echinulata, assembly GCA_025201675.1. NCBI lineage: Eukaryota > Fungi > Mucoromycota > Mucoromycetes > Mucorales > Cunninghamellaceae > Cunninghamella > Cunninghamella echinulata. The sequence continues at coordinate 8,863 of MU612211.1, forward strand.
GATATAATGCTTAATTTAATCAATACCATTGAATCTAAAACAAGTATAGAATGTTTATTATTGGCTGATCACTTGATACAGCAGTATTGGAATATTCCTATTGACTCATTCGTTCATCATCTTTATCAACAACAGCAACAACATGATACGTCTTATTATTCATCTATTCATCATTTATTTAATCAGTTCAATACTGATTCATCCTCGTCATCCTTTTCATCATCGTCTTCTTCCTCCACTTCCACGTTTGTTTTATCCCCTTCCTTAGACTATAATCACAACAACAACAACCTATGTAGCTTACCTATGTTGGCCCCGTCATCTGATGGTATGAACGAGGAGTCGGGTGCAGATTTTAATGCGGATCAAAACCTAATTAGGCAACGTCTTTTAAAACAAGAAGTGGAACATGACGGTGATAACGACAATAGGCTTTGGATTGTTTCTACTCATCAATCTATTCAAAAATTTATGAACCAACCTATTCCTATACAATATCACTCTTTATTAAATTTAATCCAACTTTTACAACAAATTCAATTGGATTTCATTCGTTTATCAACAGCTTCATCTACAGAATGTCAAGCTCATAAAAATAAAATAGATTCATTACAACAACTTATTAATCGACTTGCTTCATTCGATCAGGATTTATATCTTATTAATAATACCTCTTATCATTACTATTTAATGGATTTGTTACAGCAAAAATATAAATGCTTATCTATTTGTGTTAATGAAACACTATGTATTTATCAGCATGCTTTTAATGTACAAGTTTGGATGGATGAACAGCTTGATTATTTGGATCGGGTCAAAAATAAGATACAGTATCATCATCAATCAGAAGATGATGGTGAAGCATATAAACAATTAAGTGCTTGGATAAATGATGTTACACATTATCGACAAACAAATATAGCTATTTTAAAATTAGAACATTGTTGTAACAGGTTATCGTCATCTTCGTCTACTTCCTCAACTTGGTCTATAGTAGATAAATTGACAATGGAAATGATCCTTCATACTTTAAATCGATTTGAAACCCTAATCCCAGCTTGCCAATCTCTGCTCAAATCAATTCAATTTTACCAAGATCAATTCAAATGGAATCAATTATGTATTAAAGTAAAAGAAACCTTGCATCAACTTTACGTTTCATCTCAATCTCTTATTGACCAAATCCAATGGAAAAACGAAAATACTCAGAAGGATTTGAAATTAATATCATCATCATCGCCATTTATACAACATAAACAACAACAACAACAATGGAAAATATTATCTAAACGTATGATGAAATTTCATGAAAATAGGGAGCATGGTTACACAGCTATTGTTTATTTGTATGAACAGTTGGTATCGCAATCATCATCATTTAAGGAAATTATTGAACAAGAATATCAAACTATTCAAAAATCTTGGCAAGAGCTATCTTACCAAATGAATAAAACACGACACATCCTTCATCAACAATCTGAAATCATAGATTTTATAGATCAATGCCACAAAATCAATTATAAAGTAAATACATTTGAACAACACTGTCAGGACCTCGATTTCTATCATGATGATAACATATGGCTAGTGGATCAAGTTGAAATAATAAATAAACATATTACTCAGCAATTAGATGTAGCAGCATGTATACTTGATTCAAATAAAAATCATGTGAAAATTATGACAGCAGCAACAACTGCAGCTATTAGTCTTACTCAGGATGATTCAGAATGGAGCAATCATCACCAATCTGTTGAATACTTTATGAAGGAATGGGTACTTCAACTTCAAACATGGCAATCACTTTGTGCTACCTTACTTGAAATGTATCAACAAAAACAAGGTCAAATTTTAATGAAACGTGAATTAGAAGGTATGAAACGACAATTAGGTGATATGATGGGCCAGTTACAGTCCTCTTACTCTTTCTCTCATATAAATCCTTGGTTATGCCCTTCCACTAGTTTATTTATTTTGCAAAAAGAATATCATCATTTTTATGCCTTTTTTATTAAATTACAAACTCAATGGGAAACTCAGAGCAAGAACCAAAATGATAACGGCAGCCATGAAGAATATAAAGACATGATACAATCCATAGAAAAAGACATGGTTCTTCTACAACAACTGTTTCTTCAACAGCGACAATCATTGGATCTACTTGAAAAAAGGATAGATTGGGAACAGAAATTGACCACTGCTCATACTTGGATGAATCAAATGGTCAACTCTATTCATTTTATTTTTCCTTCTGTATTTAGTAGTGATAAATTTTATAATAATTATCAAGATGATGGAAATAACTTTGAAACCTTAGAACAACAATTAGCTCAACATAAGCATTTACTTGAATCGGAGCAACTTTCTTATGATATTTTGATTGGAAAAATAGATGAAAACGATAGCAATCATAATAATAAGGGTAAAAATAACCATCATCATTATCATTATCAACAAGATGAAGAAGTAGATGGATTAAAAATATTTTCCACCGAGTCGTCTACAACATTAACAGAATTCACTTTAGTTACAGAGGCATCGTCTAATACAACACCAGCAGAACGACCTGTTCAGATTGATCAACGTCACCAGTTATTTATTGATCAAACAGATGAACTATATCGACTTTTTGATACCGTTCGAACCGTTATGAATCAACAAAATATGATTGGTAAATTCACTTCTTTAATTAATAATGTGGATAAAACAAGTGCTTCTCTCCGTAAACAATTGGACCATGCAACAAAACAACCCTGCCAATTATTTTTTAATGAAAACGCAGAATCTTCTCATCATCAACATCATATTCAACTCGTGGATAATAATAATAATAAAAAGAATATGAACGAAGCTATTGAAAATATAGAAACATTTGTAGTCAATATCTGGCAACAAGCTGGTTCTTATATCCCATATTCAAGTTCTTATTTAGCTATGGGTGATTCATTAAGATGGAAAGCAATTACTTGTTATGATGATTTATTGGTTTCTACACTACATTTGGTGGAACAGCACCGTGTTTATGAATCAAGACAAAAAATGGCTTTGGATCATTGGTATCAATATCATACTTTGTTGGATAAAGTTGAAGGGGTGTTGTTAGAATTGAATGTATTCATGAAGGATGATATGGAAAATCAATTCAATTTACAAGAAACGTTAAATTTATTAAAATCTACTTATGATAATGCTCAATCTATATTAAGTTCAGTAGATTCTATGTTAATAACCTTACAACAACAAGAAGATGATAATGATACGTTACCTATTTACGATGATAACACATTTCAATTATTAACAGCTCGTTATGAGAATATGCAGTTGTTGGTGAATAATGTCTTTTTATGTCTTTTACAAACCATAAAAGAAGAAGCTCAAAATGAACATGAAATTATTTTAAACCGATGTCAACAACTTTATAATATGGACTTCTTTGATGTGGAGGATAATAATACTCAAAATAATACATTTTATTTAATAGCTAAACAAGATGATTTATTCGCGGAACACAGATCTTCCCAATCTATACATTATATACTGACCAACATGTTGTTACAGTGTCAACGGATCTCCCTTTATGATTATGATTCTTGTTTTTCTTATCAACAAATAATGGATAATCTAACTTCGATGGTTACTACTGAGAAGTATATTTTTGATACAATGATTCGTCGAGCAATTGAATTTGGTAAAGAAGCTTCTAGACTTTATCATTGGATGGATGATACAAGATTATGTTTAGTTGAATTTGGCCATCAAGAACAACAGAAACTAGAAGAAGAAGGTGCTAAAGATCTTCATTGTATAGATATGCATTGGAAATTGGATTTACGTATTTGGGAACACCGTTTGGATACTTTTGAAAAGGGTAATTATCGAGAATTTCATACCAACATCCATGAATGGTTGAAAACCTCTCATTATCAAATTAAGGAAGAAGACGCAAAAATGTATGATACTGTAATGCTTAATAAAATATATGAACATTTAAAGAAATGTGTTCAATTTATGGTTCAGGGTATTGACGTATCGTGGCAAGAATTAAAGGACGTATTACAACATACTTTAACGACAGTGGCTCAGTTTTGGTTTGAAAAGATAATGGATCAAAAATGGCAGCAATTCATCACAACCATTGATAAATCTTGTGATCACGCAAATGATTTAGTATCCACATTTCATTATTTACACGATAGTAGTAATAGTAGTGAAGATGACGATGGAAATGATGATAATACAGTTATGATGATGATGGGGAAAGAGTCAGAATTAATTACAACAGAACAAGGTTTATTTAAACTAGAACATGAAACATCCATTCTTCTTCAACATCAACAACAAGCTATTATGGATGTTATGAAACAATATGATCAATGTACTTATTGGATGGATCAGTTGGATATTGATAATGCTATGGATAGATGGAAATCAATTATTGATCAACATAAACAGCATATTCGTTATAATATTAATTTATGCCAATATTGGGAAGCTGCTGCTGATGTACAAGGTTACTTAACAATCATGGAGCAAATTATTGAAAAAAATAATCCTTCTCTCCTTATTGGGAATAATAATAATTCAACTACGAAAGCATTTACTATTATGGATGGGCGTGCTATTTTAATAGAAATGGAAACAAGACATAAAATATATAATGAAGCATTGGATAGCTGTATGGAAAAAGTAAAACAAGCAGCCTCCTCACTAATTGAAAAATATAGTAAAACAGATTATAAGAAATTAATTAGCAAAAGAAACAAAACAGAACAAAAATATATTGAACGTATTCAAGAATGGAAACAATGGATTGAATCTCAACATCAACAATTACAGCAACAAAAACATGATGTAATAGGTAGGAGCCGTAAAATATCCTTACCATCTAAATTACCACCAACCCCACCTCTTTTGCCATCTACTACTTCTAGAAGAAGAATATCTTCATCTACTTCAGCAAGTTTATCACCTTTATTTAATAATAACAACAGTACTAGTAGTAATAGTAATAATATTAACAATAACAGCAGTAGCAACAATAACAATAGAATATTCATGGGCAGAAAATCATCTTTATCTAATTTAAAACCACCACCACCAAATTCTTATGTTGCTGATCCAAAGAATGATTTAGATATAGAAATTGGTCGTATTGTGAACAGAGTACCTTATAAGATTGAATTACAAATGGTTCCTGGTGAAGTAGGTAGATATTGGTTTGGTAATAAATTGGTCTTTTGTCGTATTTTAAGAAGCCGTATGGTTATGGTTCGAGTAGGTGGTGGGTGGACAGAATTGTCACAGTTTTTACGTGACCATGCATTATTGGTAAACGATGCTCAAAAACTTATGATGAGAAGAAATTCATCCATTGATTACAATAATAATAATAGTAGCAATAATGGTGGTTATTGTCAAGAAACCTTTTTAGAAACGAAGCGAGCTATATCTCCTAATTCTGGTAGGCCTTTACCTCGAATGTCTCAATCTTCTTCTACCAATACAACTTCTTCTATTACAAGTAAAGCTGGGTTTAAAGATGGTGATCGCTATTTTGCTGTGGATAATGATGGGCATCAACATGAAATGATTATGACCCCTCATGATCATATTCGTCGTCGAATGTAAATACTTTTTTTTATATATAATCTTTTTTTAAATGATCATGTTTTTTGATTTATTTAATATATACTTTTTTAATACCACCATTATTTTTGTTTATATAAATATAAAATAAATATATATATTTTTATTTAAGAAACAAAAAATCTAATGATTTAATTAAAAAAATGACAGTAAATGGATCAGTTTAAAAATTAATTATAATAACAAGATCTAATAGGTTGAAAATTTCTTTACACTTTAAATATAATAGCTTTTTTTTATTGGATTGTTTTTTAAACACAGTCAATTTTTTTGCTGAAAAAAAAAACTTTAGTCCCTCCTTTTTTTTGATTCACATGTATGCACTAAGTTACATCTATTTCTGACGACTTCTCTTTTTTTATTATTTATTTACTTTACTTTAACCTATATTTTTTTTTTTTTTTTTTTTTTTTTTTTTTTTCCTTCTCTCTTTTTTTTTTACGTTTATATAATCCTTTCATTTATATAATTACTTAATAACTAAAAAAACTTAAAAAAGTGTTTTTCTTATATTCAAGATCTTTATATCAAACAAATATAGTCATTTACCCAATCTTTTCCACTTTGTTACTGTTACTTATTACTAATCTATTATAAGATTTTTTTAATGTTACATTCTCTTCCACAACCTCAATCTCCTTCTGTGCGACCATCTTACAATTCAATCAATATGCAATCATCTATAGAATATAGGTAATATAAATAAAAACTACCAAAAGTGATCATGTATATATGTGGGGTTTTTTTAAAAAAAGTTTTAAAGAAGAGGAAAAAAAAAAATAAGAGTTTACAAGTTTGGTCACTCTATTGTGGTTATTAGTCTTATTTTTATCAGCAATATCTATTATTATTTTTTTTTTTCGGTCCCAGGCTATTTTTTTTTTTCGAGTGGCAAATAATAATAATAATAATGTTTATTTATTTAATCTAAAACTCTTTTATCATTTTCTTTTATTTTTAGTAGTGAAGCAACAAGAACTTCAACTAATACAAGTTCGTATTCACAGGAACAACCTATATCTAATAATCATTCTACTGCATCAAGTCCGTCTGCTGTCAAACCTGATTCTCCGATAAAGCCATATTCAAAGTATGTATAACCTTTCACACATCTATTTATCTGTGTTTAATATTGAGTCAAGGGTGTGTGTGTGCGTGTCCGTGTGTATATATAAATATATATTTGTTATTGTTTACTTTTTGTGTTGCGTTTCACTTTAAAAAAAAGATATACAAAAAAAAGTACAAACAGGGAAAGTTTAATTTTATTTATTAATTACTCTATTTTATTTTATTTTTTATTATGTATCCAGTATCTCTATCTCTCAACCTACTACACCTAGACCAAATGGATCACCTATTCAACCTATTCACACATCAATTACTCAGCCTTCTTCACCACAAGACACTGCAAAAATAGAAACACCAATGCAACCGGTACCAACGACTACAGCACCCCCACCTTATATTGTTGGCAGTAATAATAATAATAATAATAATAATAATATTAGACGTAAAAGACGAGAATCGGATTATACTGTTGATTCACCCACTTTTGGCTCAACACAATATCTTGGGAATGTGTTTTCGACTGATAAATCAACTATGTAAGTAATATTAATAAACAGAAATAAAGTATTAATATATAAAAAATAGATGAATGATTGATTTAATTTCCATATTCATATATTTTATTCATTCATTCTCTCTCACAAAAATTAGATTAGATGTTCGTATACAATCTAAAGTGGATAGAGGGTTTTTTTTAGCAGATAATGATTGGACATGCTATCGTAGAAATTATTTTCAAATTAGTAGTTCCTTTTCATTACAAAATGTGGTTGTTTTATATGATGGCCAAGAACTTCCATGTTTAGTACAAGATCAAGATATGCTTCATGATGTTCAACAATTTTATCTTGGTATTTCGGCCAAATTATCAGATTGTGATAAACCTATTGCTTTAATTCAACATACAGCTAAACGTGACAAGGGTCCTCAAAGTACACCTGAACCTAAACCTATTCGTCCTGGCGGTAATTTATCTTTTAGTTCTGTAGGTGCTAATCAATCTATCGTTACTTTTGAACGCATTCAATTTAAATCTGCTACTGCTAATAATGGAAAACGTAGAGCTGCTCAACAATATTATGTTCTTTGTATGGAATTATACGCTAAAATTCGATCTACTGGTAAGTTGGTTCTTGTTGCTACTACAGAGTCTCAGGCTCTTGTTGTTCGTGGTCGTAGTCCTGGACATTATAATGAATCTCATGGCACAAGTATGAGCCGTTCTCCTTCTAGTAATAAAAATAATCATACCGGTATTAATAGTAATGATCATACTGCTGGAGGTCCTATGAGGCGACACCATTCTCACCATGCTACAGCCTCGCCAATGAATACTAATAACCCTCCTCCAAATCATCACCCTCATCAACCACCACCTCCTCATCACCACCATAATACTGCTTTAACTTCACCACCTATGATTCCTGGCCATCCACATACATCATCTTATCCTTCTCATCATCACCATCATCATCCACCACCACCTCATCCTTCTACTTTATATGGTTCTGAATATTCTAATTATGACTATCCTTCTTCAGCTCATGGCAATACAGGAATGCATTATGCTTATGCACCTCACGCAGGCGTGCCATTGGTGCCTGGTGGCTCACATCCTCCATCATCGAATGGATCTTATGATTATCACCCTCATCCACCACCACCTCCTCATCACCCACCTCCACATCCAGCTTATCCATCTGCCCCTATACAAAGATCAGATCATCATCATAGTGTTTATGATCATGCTTATCCGCCTCCGCCTCCACCTCCACACCAGCAATCTCATTATTTGCCACCACCAATGCATAGATCAGAGTCTGCTCCATCGGCTTATGAACATTTTAAAGAAGATGAACAGCAACAGCAGCAACAGCAGCAACAACAACATCATTGGGCTCGTGTACGTATGGCATCTACTCCTGGACATCATCCTCATCAATCTTCTCCCACAACAGAACATAATGCTTCTTCTACCTCTTCTTCCTCTTCTTATGTATCTCACCCTAGTAATAATAATAATAGTTCAACAACAACAAATCCAACAAATACATCTAATTCACAACCTAATGATCAACATACTTCTTCACCTCATGCTCATGCTCATACTCATCATACTCATGCTCCACCCCCTCCACCCCCACCACATCCATATTATTCCCAGCATCCATCTCATCCTATGCCTTATTATTCTCATCCTTCTTCACATCATCGACAATCATCACAACAACCCGTTTATGGTCAGCATCATCCTGAAACCCCTACTACCCCTGTGGATATAACAGGTTATCATCATGGTTATTCAAATAATTGGCAATGGCGTCAACAAAATACAGTTCCTTCTCATCATGTAGAAAACTATCAACAAAAGGATAATATGGTCAAAATGGAGGCTAAATCGGAAAAGCAATAAATAAATAGATATATTTTATATGTGTGTATAAGTTGTATGGATGTGGAATATTATATGTTTATTTATTTAAAAAAATCTATATTGGCTGATATCTGCGTTTTTTCCTTTTTTTTTCATCATTTATTTATACTTTTTATTCTTATTATTTACTATGTTACTCTTACTATTACTATTACTCTTACTCTTACTATTATTATTATTTTTGTTATTACTATTATTATTATCATTGATTTATTTTATTTTTAAATTATATATATATAAGCATATATTCATATGTAGATGCTTATTTTTATTTATTTATTATTTTAAAAGGAAAAGAGAAAAACAAATATATATATATATATATATATAATCTGCCTTTATTATTTTAGATCATTAGATATACATCTCTTTTTTTTCCTTTATTTTTCATTATATCTATATTTATATCTATATTATATATTTTTATATAATATAATATGTAATCGTATCCTATATTATATACTTTTTTCTTTTTTTTTAAAAAAAATTATTTTTGTATCAGTTATATATATATATATACATATATACTATTTTTTATTGCATATAAAATGCAAAGTATTGTCAAATTGGACTACTAATAATAAGTAGATCCTGTTAGTAAAATTAATGAAAATAATAAAAAAAGTACTTTAGGGGAGTTTACTTTTTTAAAAAATATCAAGATTCGAGTATACCATTTTGATGTTTTTTCCTTATATAACTATATATTTTTAATATAAAACTTATATTTAAAGTAATTATATAGGCTCTTGAAACTTCAAATAATAAAGAAAACGTTATAAACGTACTACTTTATCGATAAATAGTGTCTATTTATTTTATATGAAATGGACATTGTTTTATGTAGCATATATATGCCTATATCAAGTAATATGAATATTATACTAAAATAATATATATTCCTTTTTTTTTTTTCAATACACAAAATAATAAACCATCTTTATTTATTTTTTAATTCATTTATAATAATTTGATCATTTGTAACATGTAAATGAGAACAGCCTGAATTAGTCGCTTCAGCCGCCCACATTGGATAAGGTGCATCCATAAAGCCTTGTATTGCCATTTGCCTTAAACCTTCCATTACATTTGATCCAGAGAAAGCGATATTCATTGTAATCAATTGATCATGCTGTTTTCTTTTTAATTTCCAAAGTTTTTCATTCTTTTCTTCTTTATGATGATAATCTTCTTGTTGATCATCCATTTCTACATCTTCATCTTCATCTTCATCTTCATCCCCATCTTCGTCTTCAATTTGATGTTGATCATCATAATTGATTTCATTTTCTATTTCACTCTGATCACTAAATATATCATTTTCATGTGTATCATTTATAAGTTTGTTGTTTGCTTCAGGAGAGTTTAAATGCTTGTCACCATCATACACTGTTTCTTCTTTTTCTTCTTCTTTCACATTACTATTACTATTAAGTTCCTCCATTTCAGTATCTGTAATAATTCCATATTGATGTAATACTTTGGTGATAGGTAAGTTTAACTATAAATAAAAAAATATATAATTAATTAAACTAATATTTTATTTTATTTTATTAAAATACGATAATTGTTTTTTTTCTTACCCTTAAATAAAGAGAATCCGAGCCAGATAAGGGGTATTTACCAAATACTTGTTCGATATGATTATAACGTTTATTTAATTGTTGTTGATGAATAGGTATAATACGCCGGTTATATTCTTGACCAGATGTATAGGTAAGTAAATTATTGCTATTATTATTATGGTTTTTATGGGGTAAAGATGATGATGATGGCGGTTCGGACGATGGTGGTTCAGATTCAGATAATAAATAGGAGGAGGACGGTGTTTGTGTACGACTTAGTAATAATGGGTTTTGATTAGGATCTGATTGTAATGCTGCAAATTGAGTAAAGATACCTAAATGATTTTTTTTTTCTGTAATTTCAATTAATTTACTTAATTTTTTTGCCGTTAAAAATTGTTGTTGTATGGCTTCCGCATGATAGGCATTTAAAAGGGCGTGAATCAGAAATTCATAATATTTTTTAGAAGGTTGAGTAAAGACAAAATATTCTGTATTAGGAAAATGTATGATAGTGATAGATGTTCTTGGTAAGGTATTTTGATATTTATTAACAAAGAGATGAATCTTGTACCAAATGGTTTTTGTTTGTATATGATCAAAACAGTATACATGCTATTATTATATACATAAAAAATAAAATGGAAAATAAATAGAAATAAAAGGATTAATTTTTTATTATAATAAACATCCTTCTTTTACTATAATATTTCTTATTTTTTTTTTTATAAACTTACTGATTTAAAAAAATTGGATAAATATTGTTGTATACGTTGTCGGATGATACGCCTATCAAAATGTATTTCCATGTTTGAACTATCTAATTATATATAATTAATAAAATGGCTACTTTTGATTTATTTTACTTTCAATAGTTATATATATCTTACTTGACGGTATTAGCTTCCAAACCTTCATTTTGGATGTGCGTGAAATGACAGCAACTAATATTTATTGATATAATGAGAAAATATATATATTAATAAATTTCAGAGTATTTTATATATATATATAGCTGTTTATAAGCATTATTATTATCATTATTCTTTTTTGCATATAACACGTACCAGCTTCATCCAATTGACAAATTTGAATCATATATAAACCTTCAGGCTACACATATTTTAAATAAATAAAAAGGGGGTAATGAGTAAATGGTATACATAATTATATTTATATTGATAAAAATATACTATAGAAGGAGAAAGAATTTTGTTTTAAATCGCGTATATTATTTACCCAATCTGTTTGGCTTAATCTAATTAAAGTCATGTTTTTTGATAGTCCTTTATAGTCTTCCCAAGTAGAATTAGTATGTTTTGGTTTCAATATAGGTGATGATAGCCATGATTTAATAAGTAAATTAATAGCCTTTGAAGTAACTTTTAAACATTTTCCAAAAACAGCTCTGTGCCATGGTACTATAATAAGATCTTCTGTTGAATACTCCTCCATTATTATTATTAATTAAATGATTTTTAAAAAGTAAAGAGGAAGAAATGAAGAAAAAAATTTGATTTTATAAAAAAATAAAAATCTAAAATTTGTATAATTTTTTTTTTTGAATTCCAGCACTTTTTTTATTATTTTGATGCATTACTCAACAGTGATAGAATCAACTTTAAAAGTATATATGGAAATGCTTTATATAAAAAACGGTTTATTTTAATTATTATAATTAGTCAATTAATTGAAAAAAAAAAAATACTTGTGGATTATTTAAAAAAGGTTATTTTATAAATAAAGTATATGTAAAAAAGATGAGTTAAATACTATTAAATTATAAAGATATATATTAAAAAGTACATCATAGTGTATGTAACTTTTTTTATTATCGTGGAGATTGAATTGAAAGCGAGCTAGCAGCGTTAACCAAATCGCCATTATTACTATCACTATTATGATCATGATGGTCGGAAGAATTTGAATCACTGGAGGTCATTATTTTACTTAAGGATTGTTGAGAAAGGGATCTTGAATGTCTTTTAAATTTAGCAACGGCTTTCACCTAAAGAGAAAGGTATAAGAATTTAGTATAATTATATGTTACAACTTTATCTCTATCGCCATTATAATATTCCTCTACTTACCACAGTTAAAATACTAGCGATACTTTTAATAGCATTATGAATATCGTCATCCGTTAATTCAGTAACCACCATTTCACAATTTTCTTCTTCTGATATCAATGGATCTTCACCGTGATTTGTTACCCAAGGATCTTGTCTTAATTCAGACATTGTAATACGTGTTTCTGGGTCTTTATTTAATAATCTCTCTAATAAATGTAATAAATCTTGATTTTCTAAATGTTCATAAGTGACTCTAATAATAATAAGAAAAGAGCTTTATTATTAATATTATTTCCTTTTTATTCTATATTATTTCCTTTATTATATTTTAAGGTACACTTACGGTTCATCTTTAATTTTATCCATTAATTCAATAATATTTGTACTTGTATAAGGTAAATGGCCGTAAACTAAACAATATAACGTAACGCCCATTGACCAAATATCAGCAGCTTTACCAGATATTTCGCCATGTTGAGCTTTACATAATTCTGGGGCCATAAATGCTGGACTTCCTGCAGATTTTTTCAATTTATCATTTCCTTTTACAAAAATTTCTGATACACCGAAATCCACAATTTTAAGTACATCATCATTGGATAATAATAGGTTGTCAGGTTTAATATCTATGATTTTAATATGTATATAAAGAAAAAAAGAGAAAAAAGAAGAGGGTGAGAGATAAAAAAAAAAGAGTAATTGTGCATATCAATATAAAAAGTGGGTATATATATAATCTCTTTTTATTCTTATTTATATTCTTATTTTTTTTACCTCTATGGGCTATGTCATTGTTATGTACTATTTAATTGAACAATAATAGCAATAATAACGATTTAATTTATTATACATGTTTATTTAGTTTTTTTTTTTACATGTTTCCTTTTATAATATAATTTATATGATATTTTTTTACTTACAATATTCAATCCCCAAGATCATTTCTCTAAAATAATGTCTTGCTTTATCATTAGAATAAGGAGTTGATTTTTCATCCATACTGATATCCATGATTACACCTCGATGAGCCATTTCAAACACTATATATATATAGAATAACATATATATATATATATATATACTTTTAAAAAAAGATTCCATTCATATTATATATATTTTATAATAAAAAATCATATTATACATATATATATATACATATATATATAAAGTACCCATATATATAGAATCATCATTTGGATCATCCAATACTTCAAATAATTTCACAATATGAGGATGATTTAATTTTTTCAAAATAGCCACTTCACCACGAACCAAATCCAAAGGATTGGAAGAGCCTGGTAATGTCTGTTGTGCTGCTACTTCCCTACCTACACCTAATCCAATTCCACGTCCTCTACCTCCACGTATATTTCTTCTTCCTCCCTTACGTCGTAACATTTCTGATTGTTCTTTTTTACGTAACCGCGATTTACTAAACTCTTTAATAGCCTATTTTGTATATAAATAAATAAATAAAAATTATAAAAATAAATTTAAAAATAGGTAGATATGAGATAAAAATAAAAAACGAAAATACCTTTTTTTTTTCTTTTCTCTCTCTCTCTCTCTCTCTCTCTCTCTCTCTCTCTCTCTCTCTCTCTCTCTCTCTCTCTCTCTATATATATCCTTATGAATATATATTCTTGTATATATATTCCTTTTTTTAATATAAAAATCAAACTTACATATTCTATATTTGTATTCGTATCAATACCTAAATGAACTGTGCCAAAAGCACCTTGCCCAATGACTTTTTTTAGCAAGTAGTTATTTATTTTTCTTAAACCATCTTTTGTTTCTGAAGTTTTTGCTCCCAACGTTTCAACAACGACGGAAGGCGTTTTACGCCGAGAACTAGAAGTAGAAGGTTGTGGTGATCCTATTAAAGAAGTTGAAGAAGTAGATGTAGGTGATACAGTATGTCCTTCTGTCATGATTTAAAAAAATATAAAATAAGAAGAAAAAGAAAAAAAGAAGAGAGAGAATGAGGTTTTTATTTAAATCAAAAAAAATCTTTTTAATCTTTTTTAAACACAGCATTTTTAAGGTTACAGCACTTTTGCCAAGTTTTGAAATGATTTCCGATTTAGCCATAAATTAGAGACTATAATATATATATTATTTATTGATTATTTTAGCACACATACAATAATTATTTATATAGGTAACTTGTGTAAAAAAAAAAGGAGTAAGAGAAAGAGTATAAAGATTTAATAAAACAAAAAAATAAAAAATATATAGCTAATATAATATAAAAAGCAATTATTAAAATTGACATACATTGGATGGAGAATTATATATAAATATATATAATATGAAGATAAAGTAATGAAGATGATTTAAAAATAAAAAAAGGAAAGGATATCGCAAAATGAAGAGTAAAAGAAAAAACATAATAATAAATATATATAAAAAAGAAAAAAAATGAATGAAAAAATGAATGAGTATTTTTTTTTTTATCTTTGAAGATAAGCATAGCTAACTACAGGAGAAGGTAACATATCCAAAGCAGGAGAATGGCAGACAGGAGGAACAGTGGTATTATTATCAAGAGATGTAGAAGAGGAAGAAGGATGGTGGTTTACTGAAGAAGAAGAAGGCATCATCATCATAGATGAATGATGGTGATGATTGATGGTAGGAGAATTAAATAAGAAACATCTTGTAAAATCATGTACAGGTTCATCCAATAAGCCATTAGCCAAAGTATTATGGTTAGCTAAACTTTTTGCCCAATTGCTAATAGTATCGGGAGGAAAAGAGCAATGGCCATTGGAGACTTTATCATAAGTAGATTGGATAGCTTGTTTCCAAAAGAGTGACAAGTCATTATATAAATCCCTTCTTGATTGATTATTTTCTTCATTATCCCATATAGGTAATCGATGTGCAAAATGAGTGACTTGATCCAAATAAGTAAACAATGATGGTGGAAATAAAGATGCAGATACAAAATAATGGCTATATTGAGTAATTGTATCCTATATATGTATATATATAAAAAGTTAATATCATTCTTTTTTTTTTTTTAAATATATATATATTTATATCTATTTATCTATATTATTCTTTACAATTAAATCTATAAGAGGTATTCGAACTCTTGAAAAAGTATATTTATCTTTTTTGGGACCATATCGATTATAAGGAAAGCTATGGTGGAATGTTTTTTCCATATCATATGTATATATATAAAAAGTTAATATCATTCTTTTTTTTTTTTTAAATATATATATATTTATATCTATTTATCTATATTATTCTTTACAATTAAATCTATAAGAGGTATTCGAACTCTTGAAAAAGTATATTTATCTTTTTTGGGACCATATCGATTATAAGGAAAGCTATGGTGGAATGTTTTTTCCATATCATATAAAACGGATAAAGCTGAAGGAATAGTAGGTGACGGAATATAGGTCATGATATCATGTTGAAGGTCAGAGTGAGTATGTAATAAGGATGAGAGTATATTTAAAAGTTTGTCTTTATCTAAAGTACCTATTTTTATTTTTATTTTTTTTTAAAAAAGAAAAAGATTTAGTTGGTTCGTTTATTAGTAATACTATACATTTTATTATTATTATTAATCCATCTATATGTATTTACTTAGTTTAAGATGAAGTGGTGATTTATTTATAAAACTTGTTTTGGATCGTTTCATATCTGGTTTACGTAAATGTTGTTTAATAGCATATATTCGAGGAGAGGTAATAGGTTGTGCGTCATCCATTTCTTCATCCTCTGATAATCGTCGTTTTCGTCCTATATTAAAATATATTAAAAAATATTAATAAAAAAATTGTTAGTTTTATTATCAATATCTATTCTCCTTTTAAATACATTGTTGAAAAAAAAACTTTTATAAATACCTTTTTCTTTTATTGAAGACATTTATTAGATTAGATTGGATTGGATGGTTATAAGAAAAAAGGTTGGCAAAAAAAAAAGTAGTAGGAATGAGAGAGAGAGAGAGAGAAAAAAAAAAAAAAGGAAAAAAAAAAAAAAAAAAAAAAAAAAAAAAAAAAAAAAAAAAAAAAAAAAAAAAAAAAAAAGTTTAATAAAACGAGAGATATTTTTTTATAACTAAAAGAGAAAAAGAGAGAGAAAGAAAGAAAAAAAATTCCAATTTCATTTTTTTTT
>MU612212.1:2389-25788 GCA_025201675.1 Cunninghamella echinulata
TTTTTTTTTTCCCTATCATTCATTTTACTTATAGGTCCCCGAATTTATTTCACAACGTCGTCGTTGGTTGAATGGTTCTTTCTTTGCTGGTATCTATGCTTTATACCATTGGCGTAAAGTATGGGGTTCTGATCACTCTTATATTCGTAAATTGATGTTTATGGTTGAAGATTTATATAATACTTATAATTTATTCTTTTCTTGGTTTGCTTTGGTAATATAATAATAGTGATGGTCATTAAAAATAAAGAAAAAGGAAAAGAGAATAAATGTATTTATTTTATTATTTTCTATTTTTCCATCAATTTAGGGTAATTTCTATTTAACGTTCTATATTTTGACAGTAGCTTTGGCTTCTGACAGTTTAGTTGAAAAACCATTCCCTGCAGAAGTTGGTAGACTTTTACATTTGATTTTGAATTATATTTATGTTTTATTGATTATTGTCCAATTTATTATCGCGCTGGGTAATCGACCTCAAGGAAGTAAATGGGCTTATATTATTAGTATGATCTTCTTTGGCTTTTTGATGGTTTATATGATGTTTGCTACAATTTGGATTACAGTCAAAAGTGTGGAAACAATTGTGGAAGGAGGGGATGGGAATGTGGTGCAAATGCTGGAACAATCTACTTTTAGAAATATTATTATCTCAGTCTGTGCCACATATGTTATGTACTTTGTTGCTAGTTTCTTATTCTTGGACCCTTGGCATATGTTTAGTAGTTTCCTTCAATATATTTTATTATCTCCTAGTTATACCAACGTCCTTAATATTTATGCTTTCTGTAATACTCACGATGTTTCTTGGGGTACTAAAGGGGATACTGGTGTGGCTACAGATCTTGGTGTGGTCAAAACTAAAAAAGATGAAAGTGGTGATCATACAGTCGAAGTGGAAGTTCCTGTGGAACAAAAGGATATTGATAATGCTTATGAAGAAGCTTGTTTAGAATTAACTCGTAAACCCGAAGAAGAAGTCTCTCATCGTGATGCTAAAACAAAACAAGAAGATTACTACCGCTCTTTCCGTACAAGATTGGTATTATCTTGGATCATTTCTAATTTAGCTTTGGTCGCCGTTATTACAAACACAACAGTCTTTGAAGGTACTTTAGGTACATTTGAAAACCGTAGTTCCTATTACCTTGGTTTTATTCTTTGGAGTGTAGCTGGTTTATCTGTTATTCGCTTCACTGGTTCTTGTTTATATCTTGTATTCCGTATTTTCACTGGTTAAAAAAAAACTATATAAATTATTTTTATCCTTACTATTCTCATTGTATTACAAAATGTTCTTTTTTAATTTATCTATTTAAAAAAGATATTATATAGCAATTTATTACTATTATTATTATTATTATTATTATTATTTGTTATCCTTATTTAGTTTATATTTTCTTTTTTTTTTTATATAATTGTTATCGATGTATATATATTGAATTTTTTTTATTCATACTCTTAGTAATAATAAAAATAATCATTAAAAAAATATGGAAAAATGAGTTTTCAATTTTATTTTGTATTGATTTAAATACTATATATATATGTATTATACATCTCTACTCATTTCTTTTTTCTTATAATCCATTTATTATTATTATTATTATTATTGTTTTAATCATATCATTAAAAAAAACTTTATACAAATGTACATAAAAAAAAAGAATAGAGTTTATTTAATAATAATAAAATGAAGTTGCTAAAAGAATTTCATTTCTTTTTGTTAATTAAAAATTAAAAATGATACGTGTGGTAGGCATGTACAGTTACTGATTAATATAAAATGATTTTAAAAGAATCAACCACCCGTTTAAAAACTGCATCCACCACTACCATACTACAGGTCATTTAATCGATACGATTAATGCACAATTGAATAATCTTCCATTACCATTTGCAAATATTTTAAATTATCTCTGGATTCACGTCTAGTCGTAATACTGAAGACCCTTTTCAAAATTAATAAATATTCAAACCCTGATATATTACCTGATAGACTTGCACCAGGTGAAACCATTTTCAACCTACCAACATGTAGAATTATACTTATATAATCCCACCTTATTTTTTTTTATCATTGCAGCTTTTATATTATATTACTTTTTCATATTTTAATTTTGCATTGTGGTCGCTCATATGTTAAAAATATAGTCCATAAATACTACATTTTTTTTTAATAAATAAATATATCGTAACTTGTGGTAGGGATAAAAAGGTAATAATAATATAAAAATTCATTTCCATGGCAGAATATGGGACTACTATAGCCTATTACGCCTTGTTGAAACCATTACAAAAGCATGGTTATATTGAATAATACCAAATCATCAACTTGAATAATAGTAAAAAAAAAAAAGTGAAAGAGTACAAAAAATCATTTTTGAAATTTTTTATAAGAAAACTATAAAGCACCACTTTTTTTTTCTATCCTATAATTTTATTTAAAGTAGCGTTAGGTGATGGCAAATCTATAAAAAAAATTATAGCATATGAATTTCTATTTGTGGATATTAAAAAATCACATACATAGAGTGTATGTAACATAACCTTTTTTATTTTTTGAAGTTGATGAAATATATATAAGTATTCATCAATTAGTCTCATTATTTGTTAACATTATTATTTATATAATTAATTTTGCTATTCAAATAATATAATATAATTTAATATGAAAAGAGAATTTAATATACATGAAATGAGTATAAAAAAACCTTCATGGTTGAGTAGTAGTAGTATTTATATTAGGCTCTAAAGTTGGAGGATATATATTGTTAATTGAATGTGTGTTTGTAATATTATTGTTATTTTCCAAAGAGAAATTACAATCTGTACCAGTAGCAGCTTCATTCACCTTATTCACTGTATCAATATTTTTTCTTCTATTTTTTATTAATTGACGACGTTTGCAAACTAGTTGACAAGTTCCAGCCCAACATCCATAAACTTGTCGAATAAATTCAGGAATATAATAAAAATAAGCATCCATAATAGCAAACCACACTGGTAACTTTTTTAATTGAATTGCATCAGTATTAATATCATTAATATTATCACTAAGGATAATATCATTACTATTCTGTTCCATTTGAATTTCATCTTCATCTTCAATATAACTGTAACTTGTTTCATTATAATGTTGAGTTCTTGATATATCTTTATCCAAATTATAATATTTAATCATCATAAGACTAGCTACACACATGATAAAACACGTAATAATGGATTCAAGTCCTACTTTAATTTGTTCAGCTCTTCCTTGATCCAGTCCATGGTTTCCAGTTTTCTTAGCTTTAATTATAGCTACATATTTCAAAATGGACGATAAAATATTACGAATAAAAAATTCAATAAAAATAGGTAGCTTGATTGTCCAAAACATGCCACGGGAAGGTACTTGTAATTGTTTAAAGTCTTCACGGTAGACGACTAAATAAATAATGAGGGTAATGATAGCAGTAACTAATGATACAATGTTGATCAAAACCAAATAAATATGAGTACCGCGGAAATTAAAACTAGATTCACAATAGTATCCTTGTGATTGAGATATGATTGAGATTAAAGATTTGATAATGGACCTGTATGATATAAATAAATATACATGCGTATTAAAGTAAATTAAATGAATCGATAATACATGCGTAGCTTTTTTTTTTATTTTTTATTTTTTTTTCTATTATACCAGATAGGAAATTGTATGATTAGTATCCCGGTGATCACCCTAAAATGCATACCCCATTTAGATTTTCTATAAATAAATATTAATTAAATAGAAAAAGAAAAAAAAAATTACATAATTGAATTTTAATTTCAAAAAACATTATATGATCTTATATATTATTATTATTATTATTATTATTATTTTTTAATTACATTCTAAATCGAATACAACGTAATTTTATTTTAATAGATTCTTTTTTGTCACCAGCTTTCATTCTTAAAGGGAGCAAATAATCTTGTAAACACGTATATAAGTTATAAACAGCGAAGGCTTCAAAGATGGTAGCAAAAAATAAAATTGTTGTTGCATAATCAGGCCGTAAATAAGAAAACCAAGATAATAGTGAATACATAGGCGGATACATTAGAATACGTAGTTTATGCTGTTGAATACGAGGTTTGCTATAAAAAAAGTAAAACAAAAAGAAATAACATTGTTATTAAGATTATTACCTAAATAAATAAAAACTATATGGATTTATTTTGATTAAAAAAATAAAAAACATAAAACTTACTAATAATTTCGAAGATGTTTAATTATCAGAGTAATACAAATTGTCAATGTTACTATTACGAAGAGTATAGAGAAGATCCATCCTATAACATACCAATAAATACTATGATAAAAATAAATAAATAGATATAGGATCAGTATACAAGTATGAATGTATATATATGTGGGAGTGAGTGTGTGGTTTTTGTATATATGTATATTAATATTACTCTGGGTGTTCCCAAATATCTCCAATCTTAAAACCAGGTTGACGGCTATTAAAAAAAAAGAAAATAGAAAAAGAAAAGAATGCAATTGAGTTTATGTAAATATAAGTATAGAATTCTTAATCAATAGAAATAAGTAAAATAAATAAAATTTACAATAAACTTGGATCTTGAAGTCCTTTTTCAGTAGGACAAGAGGGTTTTGTTGCGCCCTGAGGATTTTCCATTAATGTGTATTAAAAAAAAAGTAAAGAAGAAGAAGAGGAAGAGGATAGAGAAAAAGATAAAAGATGAATAGGTTTATATATACTCTTTGTTGGATTTGTTTCAGTTGATGATTTCCAAAAAAAAAAGGAAAGTTGAATGATTTTTTATATAGATTGTCGATTAAGTTTCAGTTGATCCTGACCAAAAAAAGTAGAGCTATGCCAAGATTTCAGAAATAATATTATTAATCTTTATATATTAATTAAGTAAAAGTATATTTTTTTATAAATAAAAAGATAATATAAAAATTAGCATTATATAAAATACACATACATGTATGTATGTAGGTATTCACCATTGTATGGGATTCATTTTTTTTTTAAAAAAAAAACAATAGTTAACCTTCTTTATATTACTTTAATCAATTTCACTCCAATTTCATATATAACCTTGATAAACAAAATTAAAATAAATGATATTAATATTATTGGATTCTAAAAAAGGGTTTACAAGTTTACGTCTTTAATTTTTCTTAATATATATACATACATATATATATATATATAATATTATTTAAATAAAGCCGTTCTTTCTATTCTACATGATCTACAGTTGCATTGTATTGTGAAATTGAAATTACTAAATTTAAAAACAGTATATAATATATATATAATAAATTGCATTTAGTTTAGTTTACATGTACATATTAAAAAAAAATCGAAATGAAATTGAAAAAAAAATATTTTTTTCAAAAAAAACTAATATATATAGCATACTTTTTTTTCTAATTTTTAATATCATTGCAATCTATAGTTTATTTTATTTTATATTATATTTTATTTTACTTTTTAAATACACTATAACGTATAGGTAGTGTAAAATAAGATTTTTTTTAAACATTTCATATAAGTACTAGATCAAAGATAAGGTTATACATTTGTATTTATCGCTTTCTTCTTATCCCCACATACGCATACTTAAAAAATCATTTGATAGTCTTCTTATAGGTTCCTGTCACCTCTCCAACTTTTTCATCCAATAATTCTGTGGCTTTATCTACACCGTCTTGAACGTTATCTATAGCACCTTCAAGTTGTTTTCTCATATCAGTAGCCCTTACCAAAAGAAATAGGAATAAACAACAGAATAAAAATGATAATTTCAGCATAGATAATAATAATAATAATAATAAATTAGATGAAAGAAAAAGAAAGAAAAAAAAAGAAAAAAAAATTAATGATATGCATTTTATTTACTTTCAAAAAATGTTTCAATATATAATCAAAAGGGGAACAAACTTGTTAATGAATTGTATGATCGGCTGCATTATTATTTTCCCTTTACTACAAGCCATTTTTTATTAGCAAAAATTAAATACTCTGTTCTAAAATGGTAATACTCTTTTTGGATCGCTATCTTTTTTTTAAATATATTATACGCTACAGCAAACATATAATATCGTATAAAAAAGCACTTTTTTATTAACATTTAAACAACCTTTTCATTTGATTTTTTTTTTTTTTTTGTTGATTTCCGAGTTTAGTTATTTTATGATGTTATTGGCTGTTTTATAAATAATTATTTGTTTTGATATGATCAATAAATGTTAGGAGTATGCGAGATGGCAAAATATGCTAGCATAGATAAATCTATGACAAAGCACTAGTTTTATTTTTTTGTAAGCACACAATTATTGATAAATACTAACATAATCTCGAAAGAATCCACACACAGAATAAAAAAGGATACCACACGCAGTGTACATGTTTTGGTATGTACTTATTATTTAATAGAGCCTATCTAAAAGCACCCAAAAAAAAATATAGGAATCTCAATTCGCTTCATTGATCCGATATTAAAAATGATATATATAGTAGGGACCTACGGTTGCTGGTTGGCATAGGATGGTCTTGGGAGGCTCGACTACTTGCTTAAAAACTTCATCCAACATTACCATACCACAGATTTTTTAATCAACATGATTGATGCACAGCTGAATAGTCTTTCATTGTCATTTGCAAATATATAAAGTCATCGCTTAATTTATCATTTGGCTTTTAAACTAAATACCCTTTTCAAAATTGATAAATATTCAAATCCATACGATATATATTCTCAACTTGTTCCAGGGGAAGCCATTTTTAATTTATATCAATCACATCAACGTATAGAATTACACTAGTATAATTCCGTCTTTTTTTATCTATCTTTATTATACTTAAGGTACTATTTTAGGTGATGAAAAGTTATAAAAAACCCCCCATAGTATATATGCGTTTCTTTTTACGGTTATTAAAAAATCACATACAGAGAGTGTACGTAGTAAAGTCCTATTTATTTACTAAAGTTGTTATATACATATATACATATACATATATATATATATATTCTCTAATTGCTCCCAATTATTTGTTATCGTAATTTTTTATATAGCCATTTTTTTATTTAAATAATATAATATAATTTAATATATTGGGGTAATTCAATCTATATAAATGGGTATAAAGCTCCTTTATGGTTGAGTAGTAGCATTAGTAGTAATAGTATTTATATTAGGTGCTAATGCTGGAGGGTACATGTTGTTAATTGGATTTGTATTGTTTATAATAACATTATCATTTTTCAATGAAACATGACACTCTATTTCGACAACATCGTTCACATTGTTTGTTGTACTAATCTTTTTTCTTTTATTTTTTATTATTTGACGACGTTTGCGAGCTAGTTGATAAGTTTCAGTCCCACATCCATATACTTGTCGAATAAACTCTGGAATATAATAAAAATAAGCATCCATTAAAGCAAACCATACCGGTAACTTTTTTAATTGAACTGTATCAAGATTAATATCATCAAAATCATTACTACAGGCAGTACCATTTCTATTTTCTTCCATTTGATATTCATCTTCAACTTCAATATAATTGTTGCTTATCCCATTATCATGTTGAACTTTTGATATATCTCTATCTAGATTATAATACTTAACCATCATAAAACTAGATACACACATGACAAAACATGTAATAATAGATTCAAGCCCCATTTTAATTTGTTCCACCATTTCATGATCCAATTCATGGTTTCCAGTTTTTTTAGCTTTTATCACAGCAACGTATTTCAAAATGGACAATAATATGCTACCAATATAAAATTCAATAAGAATGGGTAATTTGATTGTCCAAAACATGCCATGAGAAGGCACTTGTAATTGTTTAAATTCTTTACTATAAACTGCCAAATAAATAAAAAGGGTGATGATAATAAAGCTTAATGATACAAAGTTGATCAGAACCAAATAAACATGAGCACCTTTGAAATTAAAACCAGATTCACAATAATACCCTTGTGATTGTGATATCAATGAAATTAAAGATTTGATAATGGACCTATAGAATATAAATAAATGTAGGTACATATACATAAAATAAGTAAACTAAGTGATACGTGCGTAGCTTTTTTTTATTTTTTTCAGATAATAACGATGTTCGAGTTTTACCAAATAGGAAATTGTATAACTAGTATTCCAACAATCACCCTGAAATGCATACCCCATTTGGATTTTCTATAAATAAATAAATGTTAATTAAATGAAAAATAGAAAAAAAATTACATAATTGAATTTTAATTTTAATAAATATTATATGATCTTATATTATTATTGTAATAACTATTTATTTACATTCTAAATGGAATACAACAAAATACTTTGGTTTTAATAGGTTCTTTCTTATCGCCAGCTTCCATTCTTAAAGGGAGTAAGTAATCTTGTAAACATGTATATAAATTAAAAACAGCAAAGGCCTCAAAGATTGTAGCAAAAAATAAAATCGTTGTTGCATAATCAGGTCGTAAAAAAGAAAACCAAGCTAGTAGTGAATACATGGGCGGATACAATAGAATACGTAGCTTGTGTTGTTGAATACGAGGTTTACTATAAAAATAGGCAGTTCATATGTATAAAAAAAAAAAAGAATAGTTAATATTTTTATCTAAATAAATAAATAAAAATTATACAGGTCTCTTTTGATTCAAAAGAACAAAATAAAAACTCACTAATAATTTCGTAGATGCTTGGTGATCAAAGTTAAACAAATCGCCAATGTTGTTATTACGAAAAGTATCGAAAATATCCATCCTATAACATGCCAATATATACTATGATAAAGATATATATATAAATAAATACAGAGTCAATAAAGGGTGTGAGTATAGATGTATATGTGTATGGTCTGTGTATATATGCATATTAATATTACTCTGGATGTTCCCAGATATCTCCAAAATTAAAACCAGGCTGATGGCTATTAAAAAAAAAAAAAAAGAATGCAATTAAATATATGTGAATATAAGTATATAATATTTAATAAAAAAATAAGTAAATGAATAAATCTTACAATAAACTTGGATTTCGAAATCCTTTTTCAGTGGGACAGGAAGGTTTTGTTTCGCCCTGGGTATTTTCCATTAATATGTAGTAAAATAGAGAAAAAGAGAAGAAAAAGAAGAAAAGAAGAAAGAAAAAGATAAAAATCGAATAACTTTATATATACTTTGTTGAAATTGTTTCAGTTGACGATATCCAAACAATAGAAAAAAAATGGAAAGAATAGAAAGTTGGAAGGCTTTTTTACAAGTCGTCGACCAAGTTTCAGTAGATCATGTCCAAATAAAGTAAAGTTATGCCAAGAATACAGAAGTACTACTATTTATTTTTATTTATTAATTAAATAAAAGTTTAAAAAAAAGTCAATATAAAAAATTAGCATTATATAAATTATACATACACATTTGTGTGTATGCATGTGTTCACTATTGTATGGGTTTCATTTTTTTTTTTTTAAAAAAAAATGTAAAATTTTATTTTCTTTATATTACTTTAATCAATCTTATTTCTATGTCATAATTAACCTTGCTAAATGAAATAAAAAGAAAGAATATTAATATTAGTTGGTTCTAAAAAAATATTACAAGTTTACGCTTTTGATTCATTTTAATATATATAATATTACTTTTAAAATAATTAAATATCAGCCATCCTTTCTACTCTATATAATTCACAGTTGTATTGTACCGTGTAATTAAATTTGTCAAAATTAAAAATGGTATAATATATATTATATATATATTAAATTGTGTTTAATTTATATATACACATTAAAAAAAATTGGATTGAAATAAAAGGAAGAGATTATTTAAAAAAACAATTGACACACTTTATTTACTTTTTTTTATTTATTTATTTTAATTTTTCTTTTAATTGTTCATATCATTACAATCTATATTTTATTTTTTATTTTTTTATTTCTTTACTTTTTAAATATATTATAACGTAGAATTGATATAAATATAAAATTTATTTATATATTTCGTGCAAGCACCAATCAAAAATAAGTTTATACGTTTATATTTATTGCTTTCTTACTCCCACACACGCATTTTTAATAAACCATTTGGTAGTCTATCACATCCCCAACTTTATCGCCTACTATATATGCAGTTTTCCCATACCATCTTAAATTTTATTTATAGAACCTTCAACTTTGTCTATAGTCTCTTCAAACTGCTTTCTCATATTCATAGCCCTTGACAAAAGAAATATAGAATAAAAATGACAATATCAAGATACGTAAAAATAATATTAGTAATAATAAAATAAGATGAAAAGAAAAAAAGAAAAAGAAAAAAAAAAAAGATAATGATATGTATTTATTTACTTTTAAAAAAATGCCCCACTACATAATCAAAAGAGGATCAAATTTGTTAATGGGTTCCATGATCGGCTGCATTATTATTTTTTCTTTACCTGCAAAGCATTTTTTTTTTAAAAAAATTGGATGCGGAGTTCTAAGGGCAATGCCTTTTTTGGATCACGATCTTTTATTAATATATTCATCCCATCCATTTCATTTTCTATTTGATTTTTATTTTACTTTATTTTAGATAATAAATAATAGTGAACAATTCTTTATAATAATAATAGTAATATGTAGTAGTAATATAAATAAAATTTAAATAAATATATATAATAAGACAGAGGGTATATGTAGCTTAATACAAACGGATCAAGCATTTACATTTGGAGAAGTAGTAGAAGAATAATAAGATTCCTTTGTATTCGTATTATTCAAAGAAGATGATTGTTGTTGATTTGATAACATATGCTCCCCTACAGAATCCGTAAATCCTTTTGTTCTTTTTTTACGCCCTCTTAATTCCACGCGTTTACGAGCCAATCGATAGGAATCCACACCACAACATAATACATTTCTAAAAAATTCAGGTATATAAAAAAGATAAGCATCAAAGATGGCTACCCAAGGTGATAGTTTTTGAGGTGCTAAATTGGAAGAAGAGGTTCCAGTTGTATCTTGTATATCATCATCACCGTCATTATCAATGTACTGTTCTTCATCTTTTTCATCTGATGAATTTTGCTGTTGCTGATCCACATTAAAATATTTCATCATTAAAATACTAGCTAATAGCATTGAAACACAAACTACAATCACATAGATCCCACTTTTCACATCGTCGGCAGACCATGGTAAATTATCACTTGAATGTGTTCCGTCTGTACCTTTAATCACGTGGACGATTTTTAAAATGGATAATAAAATTTCACCAATATAAAATATGATCACAATAGGTAACTTGATACTCCAAAACATACCATGAGATGGAATATTACCACGTTTAAATTCCTTGGAAAAGACGGCCAAGTATGTAAAAAGTGCACCTAGAATAATTGACAAGGATATAAAGTTGATAATGGTTAAATAGACATGTGTGCCTTGAAAACTATAGCTTGATTCACAATAATACCCTTTGGATTGAGAGATAACGGAAATCAATGCGTCGATAATGGCCCTAGATATTATACAAAATAAGAATAAAAAAGGCAATGAGGATGAGAATAAGAAAAAATAAATTCAAGAAATAGAATGATATACATATTTATAAGTGTATTTAAATATTTATTTACCAAATAGGATATTGAAAAACAAGTATATCAATAATAATACGAAAATGCATACCAAACTTTGATTTTCTAGATAAATAATAGAATGATAATCCCACATTAATATACGTAGTACCACTTTTTATTATAGCGTCTTCCTATTTTGTATTTATTTATTTATTTATAAACTTACAAATGAACGTTAAAAAGAAACATGACTTTTGTAGTGATTGGTTCTTTCCTGCCTTGGGCTTCGATTCTAAAAGGAGCTAAATAAGCTTGTAAACATGTGTATAAATTATAAACAGCAAAGGCTTCAAATAGAGTAGCAAAGAATAATATTGTCGTTGCATAATCAAGTCGTAAATAAGAAAACCAAGCAAGTACACCATAAACGGGTGGATATAACAATACCCTGAGCTTGTGTCGCTGAATCTCTGGATCACTATGTAAAAAAGTATATAAAAAATGATAAAATAAAAAATGAAAAGGTTACACGATGCAAAAATATTTAAGAATATATATATTATATTTTGATTCACAGATTATTATTTTTTTATATCAATCACAATCCATCTTTTATAAAAATAATATATATATATATAACTATACTTACTAATAGTTCCGTAAATGTTTAATTATTACAGTGAAACATATAATAAATATTAATATCAAGAGGAAAAGGCAAACTAGCCAACCAATTACATGCCAGTTATAACTACATAAATAATTAGAATAATAATAAAGTTATATTTTAGTTGTTTTTTCTTTTTTCTTTTTATAGTTAATTTTTTTATATCTATATTCGTATAAATATATTTTTTTTTAAAAAAAAAAAAATACTTACGTTGGATGAATCCAGACCTGTTTTAAGTTAAATGAAGGTAGTCCACTATTTTAAGTGTATAAATAAATAAAAATAAATAAAAAGCGAAAAAGTACACACTTGTATGTATATACTTTTAGTTTATGTATATATTACAATAACCCAGGTTGTCTAAGTCCAGCTGGTGAAGGACAACTATCTGCTGCAGTACTATTCCCACTTTCCATAGTATTTGATCCTTAAAAATAAGACACTATATCTTTTTTAAATTGAATTAAAAAAAAAAGTAGAATAAGGGAGAAAAGAGAAGAAGAAAGAAAGAAAGAAAGAAAGAAA
This sequence comes from Cunninghamella echinulata, assembly GCA_025201675.1. Lineage (NCBI taxonomy): Eukaryota > Fungi > Mucoromycota > Mucoromycetes > Mucorales > Cunninghamellaceae > Cunninghamella > Cunninghamella echinulata. Next base: position 15,163 of record MU612212.1, read on the forward strand.
GAAAAAGATTAAAATAGGAAAAAATCAAAATTTAAAAATAAGGCACAAATATTAAAATTAATATCCGCCTTATATGGCTCAGCTAGAAAAAAATTGTTTCATAAATTTCGATGCCCGGTTATTTTTCCCCATTTTTGCATGTACGACACATATATAAACAATAAAACCTTAGTATCTTGGAGTTATTATTTTTTTAGGTATCTATTACTGTTATCAGTGATATATTTCTTGGTAATTTTTTTTTTTTTTAAAAAATAAAAAAATTAAATAAAACTGATTATTATGTAATCCCTGAGTAAATTTAAATATGTACAAATAAATTTTTATTTTCATTCTCTTGCTGGATTGATATGGTAATAGGAAGGAGAAGGACGAAAATATGATAAGAAATATTAATCTTTAAACATGGATCAAATAAATAATTGATAATATAAATGCTTATTTATTTTTATTATTATTAACGTACAAAATACGATCAATATGCGCCCTAATTGAAATCGCTTTTTTATTTTACGTATTTCTTTTTTTTTACTTACTAGGTAAATGAAAGGTATATATATATATTAAAACGATGATTTACTTTATGTTTATTTTTATTTATTATTGTATATCACGTTTTTTTATTTTTTTTTATTTTTCATTTTAAATATATATTCTCCTTAATATTTAATTTTGTTATAAAAAAAGTCATAATAAAAAAAAAGGAAAGAAGTTTAAGCGCACCTCCTTCGATACATCTATTTATTTTTATAAAACTTATTAAGAAATAGATGGCATGACCTTTATAAAATGTTAATTGAGCGATCGCCATTCAGATAAAGAAGAGAGCTTTATATGCTGTGATCATGATTAATTTTTTTTATTTTGTATGTATTTCAGCTATTTATTATGCAACCTTGATCTAGGATTTTTAATATTCCATAGACTAATGTCAAAATATATCTAGAAGTATCATCTATTTTGGAGATCTTTTTTATGAATTATTTATTTGTGATCACTTGGTAGGTTCTTTTGATGAGCGCCATCTACTTCAAATGCCTTTTTCTTAATTTTTTATGCAAGAAATATTGAAATGAAAATAGCACATTTGATAATTTTTTACAATTCAAAAGAAATAGTTAAACATATATAAAAAAAGTATTTGGAAGATGGATCTACTCTTTTTATTTTATATGAATTTATATTCTAATAATGATCAATAGAAAAAACCCAGATCTTTGCCCATAACAAAAAAACATGAGCATAAGTATGAGGTTCTCGGATATTTAAACACATTAAATTATTAATATATATAGATCCATTCATTTTTTTTAAAAAAAAATGGATATCTTGGATCTACATGAAAAATATTTTAGGATTGTAAAATTTACAGAAAGTTAATAATGAATGACCATAAAAATATTTGAAGGCCGACAGGGCGACAGCGGTTCTTAAATTTTAATTTTTTAGTGATTTAAGGGTAAATTTTTTTTTCACTTTTTTCTCTCTCTCTTTACTTTTACCTATCAAATTACCACATATTAATTTGTGAATGGTTGTTTTTCAATGTTGTCTGATTCTAGCTTAACTAATATATTCACAGTTGTAAGTAATGATAAAGATGGAAGAATTTTTATTTTTATTTTCATTTGTCAACATTGTATATACCATATCAAAAATATAAAACACTAAAAAAAATAAAAATAAAAGACAGCGCACAGAACAAAACCAAAACACAAATACAGTATACTTTTTTTTTTAAAAAAAAAAAAACACGCTTATGCATTGTAACTAATATCATCTTTTTTTATATTTATTTTATTTAAAATAATAATAATAATTTATGGTATAAAAGAGTGGTGTATCACAAATTCGTTATAGAGCATATCAACAATGTTGTTCACGATCTTCTCTTAAAACTTATTTTACACAAGATCCATCTGCATCACCTACAAATCAAATATTACTGATCACAGCATATAAACTACTTATTGAGCAAAATATTCCATGTATGTGGCAAATGCAATCTCAACCAAAACCATCAACAACTGATATGGATATACAACCTGAAAGTCTTATTTTAGAATTATGGGTATTTTGGTTTGATGATAGACACACTGGATTAATTGACGCAAATAGCTTATTAAAAGACCTAGAAGGTAAATAAATAATAAAGGCACACGCATTTAAAAAAGTATATACAGGCTCTATATATGCTATTTATTTTGTTTTTTGACGAAAAATATACTTCTTTCGTGAGAAATATTTAGACTAATACGTTTTAACCTTTATTTATATTTCATTTTTTTAAAAAAAAAAAAAATAAAAAAACCTATAGAACTTCGTGTTGGATCCTTTACCTGGGAAAATGTATCTTTAAAAAACACACCTCGATCTAACGCATGTACATTAGTTACCGTTGTAATGGAATACAAGCTATTTATTAAAGCTGTTAGAAACTTGATAGTTCCGTAAGTACCTATTTATTTACATATATTATTATTAGTAGCACTATTGCTATCTAAAACAAAAAATTACAAGTGAATAGTAACCCTTTACTGTTTCTTTTATTATTACTATTATTATTATTATTATTATTATTATTATTATTATTATTATTATATATACATACATACAATTATCTTACTATTATAGTTACATGTTAAAGAAAGGTGTGTTACCTTTAGGCGATTTTTTTGTATTTCCTCCATCATATCTCGAACCAGCTGTAGGGGAAGGTGAAGATTATAATCGTTCTACATTACTTTGTTGTACATACAATGTATATCTTGCATCTACTAATTTAATATTTCAACCAAATACAAGAAGAATACGGATAAGACATGTCACATTCTCGGATATACATACTCGTGCAAAAGGTAATAAAATATAAATATGAAGAACTATATAATTCAATTTAAATGAATACTTATATACTTTTTCTTTTAAAAAAAAAAAATGTATATTAATTATTAGCATTATTAAGTCCTACTGGTGAACAAGCACATCTTATACCTACAAAAAGTCATTTATCGGCACCACTTGAAGAGCAATTATTACAACAATGGGCAGCATTACTTCAATTACCGTTATCAACCTTAACATCCGATTCAGATGATTTACCAGGATTAATATGTGTACGTATGTCATGGGGCGAAACAATACTTTACCCAACACGGCTTATATTTTTATTAACACCAACAAAACAATCGCCTAGTTCATTAGCAGGCATGAATGGTATTATGGGATATAACCATGGCTTAGCGGAGGAAATTGCTCAAAAATGGAATAGAGAAATGTGGTTAAATCAGATCTTTGCTCAAAAAAATTACTACAACAATGGTAATAATAAACACAAAGCACCTTCTATAGATTATTGGTCCTACACTAGCCCAAGACTGAACACAACCATGACAGCTTTAGACTCATTAGCGGCAAGTAGTCTTCCATCATCTAATACTTCTACAACAAATACTGACAATGCTTCATCACCATCAACATCAACCTTAGCTCCTGGCGGTATGCTACTAAGAGCTTTAAATGAACCTGTTGTTGCAAGTCCCTTGATGGCTTCTAAAACTGTTGCTACGCCTTCTAGTCCATTACCAAGAGATGATTTTGATGATGATAACGATAAAAATTTTGGAAGTAACAATGGTGATACACCTGGCGGTGGAGGAGGCGGTAGTGGGAATAGTAATAGCATAAGCAATAATGGATTAAAAAATACTCAAACATCATTATTGGAATTTGTACAACAATATTTTACTACAAATGGATCTATTGATGAACTATCTATGCAATCAAATGGTAATATGGAATTAGGTATGATTAATGCAAGTAATGTTTCTACTGGAATGGCACAACAGCAACATGATACTCATTTAATAGCATCACCAAATTCAATTCAACAACAATCATTACATTTACAGCAAACAAACAATAATAATAACAATAATAATAATACATCTATTACAACTACAACTAATAATACTACATATCAAAATACAGATTTAATACCAAATATAAGTTATTCATCTCCTCTTCAAATGCCTTATAATTCAGCATCACCTCAACAACAACAATCAACTCCCCAACAAACATTACAACAACAGCAATCCATAAATACACACCAATCTCAAACACAGCCAACGAATGATGGTACCAGCAATCTTAATAATAATAATAATAATAATAATAATAGTAATAATAATAATAATGGTTTAGATATAAATGCTATAGATCCCATCGATGCAATGGTGTATGATATATCTACATCATGGGGAGATGATTCTGGTTTAGATAATCTTGGATTGGAATTAGATGTAACAGAAGAAGATTTTAATTATTTTGAAGATGAGCCTACAAAACCAGTAACAACATCAACAACAACCACTTCAACTACTACCGCTTCTACCAATATAATGCCAAATATACAATCTATGAATGTATTCCAGGTAAAACAGGAACCCATGCAGCAGCAACAAGATATGATATTAGATACCCTAGACTTTCCACCAAAATCAGAACCAACTATGGTTATAGATTCAGAATTAGAAGGACTTTTAGATACAACTCATTATGATGGTATGGTGCTGGATACACCAAAAGAACATATACAAGGTGAAAATAGTAATTTAATAACATCATCATCATCCATAACAAATCCATCCCCTATAACAATAAAACCTGAAATAACAGATATAGTACAAGATCAATTTTCTAACATAGATATTAAATCAACAACCCATTCATTAACAAATAATGACAATATTCATCAAAACGATAGTAATATGTTAAACTACGATAATATTAATAATAATAGTATAAATATAAATATCAAGAATGAACCATCAGAATCAATCTTGACAGTTCAAAAAGAATCATCATGGCCAACCATTTATGGAATGAATAGAGAACGGCAATTAATCCCTCCCTCTTTTGCACCAATCGTTATATCAACACCTGTCAATGATGCCAAATATATGTATGGCGGCAAATTTACTTATAGTCCAGAAGAAAACGACCATCATCATAGTACAAGTGGATTTATGTATGGAAATAATAAAAATAACCCAGATACATCAAAAAACCAACAACAACGTCGACAAAAACAAAAGAAAGATAGAACTTATCGACCGGATTATATACCCATTATTAAGAAAAAGCATTTAAAAAAGAAGAAATCTGAAAATGAAGAAAAGGATCAGCAACAAAGTAACAAATTACTATTAGATAAAGATGGTGATAATATTATGATGGATGCTACAGATCATTTTCTTCATCATGAAAATGAACAACAGGGTAAAAATGATAATGGAATTCAAAATAATGGTCGTCATACAAATGGAAACAACAGCGGTTATGATGGTAGCGATAGCGATAGTAATAGTAGCAGTGGTAGTAGTAATGGTAGTAGTAGTGAGAGTAGTGATGAAGATGATAGTCATGGTGATCTAGATAATGACAATGATAGTATGGTTAGTCACAATACCAACAATAGTAACTTTTTGCAACGACATGGTAGTGGTGAAAATGAGAAAACAGCAACCTCATCTTCTCTCCATAAAATGATTGTAGAAAAAGAATTGGGTGAAATAAGTAATAATAGTACAAGTAATGAAGATAGTGATAGTGTAGATCATCAAAGTTTAACAAGTGTTACCACAGTAGCCACAGTAACAAATGGTTACGTAGATGATGATGGATTAAGTCATTGGTTAGAAGGATTGACAAAAGCACAAACCATTTATCTCCATCGATTAATTGCTGATGTGAAAATCCTTCAAGGTGGAAAAAGAAGATACCAATTGAATAAACTGGATTTGGATTACGATACCCCATTTGCATCAACGGTACTTCCCGATTCTATCCATCCTATACGTTATCAATCCCAAGATTATTCCTCTTTATATACTTTATGTCAACAAGCTGCTTTAGGTGGTTATCCTTTCACTGGTGGTTTGGCTGAAGTTACTGCAAGTGGAGGTCAAGTGATTATTGGTGAATCTACAAGAATGTTGGTTTCCCGTCGACGTGATTTGGTGCAAAATGCTCGTGGAGGTAAATAACATAATATAATATAATATAAAGATAAAAATGAGGCTCATTCATACTTGTATAATTATATTTATATGCATATTTATCTTTTTTTTTAATATATATATATATATATATATATATATATATAGGTACTACACATGTTCCATGTCTTCCTTGTGATTTTGATTTAGTGACTCAAGATTTTAAATCTATACTTGGTGATATATTTGATCCTCCTACTGATACAACAGATGAACCACTTCCTTTAAATGTAACTGATTTTAATAGCTCTGTTAGCGTGAACGGACCTCTCAATGTACAGCAGTACTATGAATTATCAGGTATATATATATATATATATATATAAGTACCCTTATATACATATTCATCATTATACTAACGAATTTATTTTACTTTATCATTATTATTTTATTGTAGAATCTAATCAAGCACATTCAAAATATGGAAAATATCAAGTAAAGAAACGTAGACCAGCTGAACCTAATTTTGATACGCTTTATACACCAGATATTGTAGTAAGTCGACATGATGAATTTATTGAAGGATCACCAAAGATGGTTGATTTTTGGGATAAATTACGACTAGAACCTTACTCTGCAAAGAAAAATATTAGCTACTTTGTAATATGCCCTAATAATGATGAATTGGAATCTATTGCACAAGGCTTTTTTAAAGGATTATCTACTGTATATGAAACTTGTTGCCTTGGTGCTCATCATCCTGGTAATATTGGTCCTTATCGTCGTGGCATTGTTCCTGTCCCCTTATTACGTAAGATAACTATTTAAGATGAGAAAGAATAGAAAAAAAAAAGGTATAAAGTATGAATACTTATTTTATCTCTATTTCTATTTCATTTTATCCTTATTTTACTTTTTTTAATATTTTCAGCCGAAGAATCCGGAAAATCTAAACATGAACAAAGAATGAAAAGTTATATGACAGTATGTGAAAACCTTGGTAATACTCTTGGTAGTGCTTTGGCAGAAAATATCTATATAGTCATCTACATTGTCAATCCATATCCTCATTTATCATCCAATTTGGAACTTAGCAAATGTTTTACTGCATTAAAAGCATCGTTTGAACAAGCTCGTTTACAACTTAACTCTGTGGTATTTCCTTCAACTAATAGCAAACTTCCTTCTGAAAAGACCCGTGCAAGATTAGTAATGCAATTGGTACCAATCGAACACATTGTCAGATATTCAGATTTTGGTGGTTATACAAAAAATGGGTTAAAAGAAATTGCTTTTTCAGTTTATAGTAAATGTCTTACCATAGTGAATAGCAGAACAAAAACGATATCTGAAGGAAAGGAAGAAAGTAATAATAATGATAAAATAATGACACCCAACTCAATCTCATCACCATCTTCATCAACATCGACAGCCAATCCATCATCCTCATCAACCTCCTTCATGACGGATGAAATTTATTCGCCACCTTTTGTATTAACGAAGCAAACACCTGATCAAATTACCTATTCTCTCAAGTCATCATTGAAAGCTCCAGTTATTCTTGATCAAGATGCTACGTTACATATGGCCTACGGATATAGTTTAGATCGTCGTTGGATGGTTATTGTTTGGACAGATCATCGTGGTGAATTGGTTGAATTTGCTATTCTTCGTTCTTCTACACGTCAAGGAACACCTTTTATTTCAGTCTTTGAGGAAGCTTGGCAACGTACGAAAAAAATTGCATCTCAAACAGATTTCCCATGGACTTTTGTTATTGTTAAATTGGGATTAATGTTTGAGAATGAATTACAAGGTAAAATAATAGTATATGAATATATAAAAGTATAAAGAATAATATAATTGATTGATTCTTTTGTATTAATTTATTTATTTTTATCTATAATTCTAGCTTGGGTACATGTACTTCCAGACAATGAAAAAGCAAGCATAGTTAGTTTAGATATGGAATCATCATTACATGTAGATACATTAAACGAACAAGAAGAATCATCACATTACTATACACCGGATACACCTAATGTAGGAGGGGGTCATGTTTCTACACCACCACCCACAACATCATCATCGTCCTCTCAAAACACAACCTCATCACCATCACCTATGAGTAGCAGTAATAATAATAATACCAGCAATAGTAATAGTAATAGTGGAAGTGGAAGTGGAGGTGGAATGCATAAATATAATATCTATCATCCAGGTGATCATTCAGAAATATTTACGACAGCCACCACAACCAAAATCTTATTATTAAACCATCGCGTTGCTTATTCACGTAAAAGGCAGCGTATATCAGAAGGTATTACATTAATGGAAGCCAATTCAGATCCGGAAAGTTGGATTCTACCGTTAGCTAGTGGATATTTAATTCAAGTTCCTAAACAAGGTAATCCTACATCAATGAGTGAAGAACAATTTGGTCGAGATCCTAGTGTGATTGAATTACATTTGGTATATAATCAAACTCCACATTCATCTTATACAGCTTTAAGAGATATCATTAAGCGGTATTATGCTCTTTCATTTGTGAATACAATACCTTCAGCTTATAACTGTTTACCTCTTCATATAGTCTTATTAGATAGAATTTGGCGTTTATTATTGGTTGTAGATTATAGTTAAGAAAAAGAAAAAAAAATATAGATGTTGGTGTGTATCTTTCCAATATATATTTATAATTATTTATTTATATGCCTGTTATTTTACTTCTTTTCCCTTTACTCCTTTGTATATATATATGCATATGTTCATTATACTGTTTTATTTAATTGATATATTAGTTTGAGAAAAAAAAGCAATTAGTTACACAATTAATCTTTTAATAAACTACATATTTTTTATTTTTTTTAAAAAAAAGAGAAAAAATTATGGTGTGATTATTTTTATTGTATACATTAATGGAAATTTTAAATTACTTTATATAACTTTACGAGCATATTTAAGGAATAAAAAAAAAAAGTAACTAGGGTTATATAATGCTCTGTAACAAGTAAATGCGGAGTTTATATATATATATATATATATATATATACATCTATCTTCAGGAACCTTCTTTTTAGTCTTCTTTTCCACTATTTTTTTTTTAAAAAAAAAATACTGCCTACTTTTACAATTTTTAAAATGAGTTCAACCACTTTAACACTTAAAGTCTTACCATTGATATCGTCAACTATGTTAACAACCATTGGTATTGGCTCTTTAATAACATTCCCTACTTTTTTAAATACTACGCCTTCAACTATAACACAATTATTTAAATCTAATTTCAATCGACAAGGTGCGTAAAATAAATTTTTATAAAAATAGAGAAAAGTAGATATACTTATAAACATTATTTTATATTACATATTATTTTTATTACCTTTTTATTTATTTATTAATGATAATAACAGTTGGATGGGTAATAGGATCAGGTAGTTTCGCCAGTCTAAGCGGTATCTACGTGTATCATTATCTTCAAGGGAATCGCTATTATCGCTATGGTTATATATTTAGTGCCATTCATTTCCTCTATGTACCTATAATCATGGGCTCAGTGGAACGACTCTTTTATACAAAACAACAAGATCAACCATATCATATGAAAAAATGGTTAAAAATTCATTCTATTCGATTGATTACTGATATAGCTGCTACTGTTTGCTATTCTTTAGCACTTATTAATCAATTAGATTGATAGTAAAAGTATAAAATATAAAATAAAGAACTGTACTTTAGTTTCAAGTGAGTGGATTGTTTCGGGTTTTAAACCCAGCCGAGTCTTTTTTCAAAAAAAAAAAAAAAAATTGATGCATAAAAGGAAATAATAGGCTGTTGTTAGCTTAAAATAGGATTTTAATAGAAATAAGAAATCAGCCAGACAATCAATCAACCCATCATATTGAAATTTGTAATTAAATTATATAAATAAAATTAATTAGAATGAAATAAATTCAATAAATGCGTATAAACAAAAAATAAAAAGTGAATAAAGTATATAAATTCTTGAGGAAATGACCTATATGAGAAAAGATGATGACATGAAAGAGTAAAATGAAATATGTATGTACGTACATTCGTATGAAAAATCAAAAATCAAATGATCATTTAAATATATATAAATAAATCTATTTAAACTATATATAAATATATCACTATGCTTCGGCAGATTAGAAAAATCTGGTAATAGCTTAAATACATAAATAATTATAAACATTTATTTTAAGAAATTAAAAAAGAGACTAGATTGTTTCTGTATGTTCAAATAATACTTTATTAAATAATAATAATAATGATAATAAAAACAGTAATAATAGTGAATCATTTTAAATATATATATACATATATACGTTATATCAACGTCATTTAAAAAAAAACCACTTAATAGCTGGTTTTCTTTTCTATTCTTTTATTCTTCTTCTTGCATGATATTATACAATTTGATAAATTGATAAAATATAAAAGCCATCATTACAGTATTTTTCTCCTTCTTCAATGTATATACATATACATAGAGACGCGTAAACACACAACTAACATACATACGCATACACATCTCCGATGCACTCAAAATGCAAAATAAAAAAATAAAATAAATATAAAAATAGATAGGCTTAACTGGGTT
>MU612213.1:0-25701 GCA_025201675.1 Cunninghamella echinulata
AAAAAAAAAAAAAAAAAAAAAAAAAAAAAAAAAAAGTAATATATGTATAGAAATCTCATATACATAATCCATTATTGTGAAGGAGGATCTTGATTTGCTAATCTTCTTGATAAATATTCCTGTAGTGAAACTTTGACTTTTGTTGGTTTTGATTGATCTACATCTTTATTATCATTTATTTCAAGGTGAGTTACTGAAGGGGAAGGGGAAGTGGAAGAAAAAGATGATTCATTTTTGACCGCAGATATATTTGTTGTTGTTGTTGCTACTGTTGATGGTGGTGGTGATGATAATGATGAGGAGACTAATTCAGGTTGGTTTTTAGATGGATCATTTATATTATTAGGTGATATAGATTTGGTATCGGATATATAATTTTTGCTGTCTTTATCTACAACAGCATTTGTTATGTCATTATTATTATTACTGTTTTCATTATTCTTATTATTATTACTATTATTATTATTATTATTATTATGCTGTTGTAATTCATTTGTTGTATCTACCGATGTTGTGATGGGTGATGACGGTGATGATGATGATGATTCTAAATTGTTACTATTATTATTTTTATGAACAGAGGTAATCGCATCAGGTTGATCGTTAAGTCCACTCGTTGTTAATTTATGATTAGTTGTCCTCAAACTCCAGTTTCTATCATCTTCTTCTAAAGGAATTGTTGAAGCAGAACTTGCGTCACTCAATTCACCATCATCTAAATCTGTTTCTGTTTTGTTATTGGAAGAAGGACCACTTTTCATCAATGCACTATTATTGTTATTATTATTATTATTATTATTATGTTGATTAGGAATTGATCCATAAGAAGCTGAAGATGAAGATATATCTAATTTTGTTGTTAAATTGTTAATATATGATTTTTCTTGTGTTTTGATATCAGACACTATGAAGAAGAAAATAAATAAAAATTTGAATACGAATATTAATATGAAAATCCATAAAGATTGGTATATTATTTACTATATTTTTATTATTATTATTACTATTATTATAATTATAGTAAATATTTTCATTTTTTTTTTAATCTCTTTACCTATTAAAGTAGAGGTTTTATTTGTATCATTATCTAGCTTTAAATCGCGTTGGGAAAAATTCTTGGACCATGCTTTTTTGAATGGTAATACGGATGGTTTTTTATTTGTCACCATAGATTTCTTCCATAATACAATATTACTATGACTATCCTCTTTTGATTCTGATTTAACCATCAACTTTCTTTTTTTATTGCTATCATTATGATCATCACCAACACTACCACTATTAGCAGATTCTAAATCAGATATACCAGAAGATGAAGAGGAAATAGGACTTGCAGCTTGACCCGTACTCAGTTTTTTTCCTTCTTCATTTTTTTCTTTTTCTTTATTCATTGGTGCATCAGCTGTATTTGGTATTTCTTCCCCAATATCAATATCACTATCTATATCTAATTCATCATCACCATCTAATGTTGCTGCTTTTTTAACTTGAGCTAAAATAGGATTAGTCAGAACAGGACTTCTTGTAATAGGAGACATAGAAGTCACATCGATATCAATATTGTCTTCTACAGAACCAAGTGCAGGTGAATTAATCGTTGCTGTTGTTGTTTTTTCATTTCCCATTTTATACAAATTACTATTGTTGTTATTGTTACTAGGTGTTACAATAATTTGTCGTGAATGTTGTAAAGTTTTCCCAGTTTCTTGGTGTTGTTGCAAAGAAGTCAATTCCAAATTATCAGAAAGACTACCATTAGCTTGTAAATTCATATCAATATTCTTGTCGTGATGGTAGTTAAAACACTCTAGCCTTAATTGTTCAATCAAACACACATCTCTATCACCACAAGCACAACTTCCAAATTCATCATCAAACTTTTCTATCATTTGTTCGATAGCATATTGTGATTTAAGTTCTAATTTTTCATCTATTTTATGTTGATTATATTTATAATGTTGTAATGAATCCTCTTTTGTATCATGACTAAACGTTCTATTTTGTGTTGTTGTTGTCGTATCTGATTGAGAGGATGATCGATACCATTCTACATTTTTACGCCATGAAATATGCCCTTTTTGCCAATTCCAACCTAAAGTAATTTCTTCTCCTTCATTTATTGCTGTACGAGTAAAAACACCTAATCTTATTGATTTATGATGATCGCCTTGATCCATTAAAGTAGAAGTAGCGGTAACGGTAGTATCATTTGATGTTGATGAAGGAAAGACCATAGTACGTAACTCAGCATTTGGATGACAAGATCGACGAAAGTAGCGCGCATCATTACCTAATTGACGACTATCAATACAAAGATCCAAAGTAGGATAGAATAAGACGTGAGCACAAGCTGTTCCCAAAATAGCATAATCATTGGCAACATCGAATTTATATTCTGTTTTAAGTAAAATTTCACCATGAACTTCCATTAAAAAGGCATTTGCATTCAATTGGGTATCGGCAAAAACACCTTTTCTTAATCGAGATGAAGATAGCGGTGAGAAGGAGGAGGAAGTAGAAGTAGTTCGATGACCATAAGCTGACGATAGTTGTTGTTGTTTAGGTAGGGTTTGAATAGAAATATGATTTAATGCTGATTGTTGTAAAGAAGTGGTATCCATTACAATAAAAGGTTCATTTGAAGGATGATGATGGTGATGTTGCTGCTGGTGTTTACGTGAAGTGCTTGAGGTAGCTATATCTTGTTGATCAGCATCACGCCATGGTTGAGATTTCCATTTAGATGATTGGCTCCAACGCTTTATTGTATCCTTCATTATTTCATGAACGAATTTACTACTGATGGTGTTAAAATCGATATGATGGTGCTTTTCTTTTTTCTTATTATGATGATGATGATGGTGATGATGATGTTTTATTGGTTTCTGATAGACATGAAGGGTAGTATTGTCGCTCTGATGGCTATCGTTATCATTATTATTATGTGTATGATCAATAATATTCTTATTTACTACTTCTTCATCATCTGAATCCATGTTATTTTGCTGTTGTTGCTGTTGTTGTAAAGAACGTTTTGACATAGTAATACGCTTTGATAATTTTGGCTTCTTAGAAGTGGTTGTTTTTGTATGAATTGGTGAGCGATAGTCTTCTTGAACTGCCATTTCCCTTGATCTTTTATTATGTGAATTGGATTTAATAGATAAAGATTTATTACTATTATGACCTGATTTATTTTTATCTTCTTTCCTTTTTGTAGTAGTAGTATTATTAGAATGAGATTTTGTATGTATAAGTCCAATAGTATCTATATCTTGAGTAGTGTTGTTATTATTATTTTTAGATGAACGTTGGCTATTTAAAGAAGCAACTACTTTTACACAATCATTACATAAATAGCGATCAGGGATATTATCTTGTTTAATATTCATACAAAAAGCATGTTGCCAAGTTAAACATTTATCACATTGTATTGTAAATCCATCATCTTCAGTTGACTCGCAAATACATCGAATAAGGCCAGTATCAATAGGAACTTCTTCCACTTCTTCATCAGTAACTGTAGGTGGTGTTTGGGACTGATGAAAAGTAAACGGATAACCAATTTTTGACATGCCTATGGCACGTTATATAATAAGATAATAAATAGAATAAGAAGGAAAAGTTGAATTAGAAAAGAAAAAAAAGAAAAATATAACAATATTAAAGATTAAAAGTTAATATGTATATATATATATAAGAAAAAAAAATAGGTGGAAAAGAAAAAAAAAAGAGAAAAAAAAAAATTTCTTCGTCATTAAAAAAATACGGAGTTTGAATTTATATTTTTTTAAAAAAATAATCAATATTGAGCCGACGATACTGTACACCTACCATAGCTTAATTGAAACACTTGTAAACTTTTTCAAGTTTATAACTATTTATGCTATTTTATTATCATTATTGTCGTTATTGTATTATATTATTTTCAAAATTAATAGAAATAATAAATTTTATTATTATTTTCAAAAATTCTTTCTTGTATTAAAATCAGTATGTATTAAAAATAAAAAAATGAATGAAAAGAATAAATAAAACGGACATATATAAAATAATATTTGAATAAAAGGTAGAACCTGATTATTTAAAAAAATCTTGGCCAAAGAATTTATATTAAATATGATTTCAATATGGTACATTTTTAATCAAAAATTGAGATGAATCACTCTTTTTTTTTTGTTCATATGTTATAAAGAAAATAGAATTACATGAATCACCTTTTTTAAAAAAAAAAAACTTACACATGTATGTATGTAAACGTCATTATTTCAAAGCGAAATAAATACATCATATATATTTAATTGTATTTTTTTTTATTAAAAAAATATGGACTATTTTTGATTTGGTTTTCTCTTTTTTATCTAAAAAAGATTTTTGGATCATTAATTAATCTATAAAATAGGCCAGTTAAACTTTGCTTTATTCAAAAACTTTTGATGATCTATCACATTTTTATTTTATTTATGTGCTTGTTTACGAGCAATTATAAAACATAACTTTCTTCAGTAAAACAATAACTATGATAATAGTTTTTTTTTTCACCATTCATTTTTAATACTAAAAAAGGAACTCGGAGTTTATTGGAATTACCATTCTTTTCTGGGTTTGTTTTTCATCAATGTATAGAATTATAATATATATATATATATATATATATATATATATATATACATAACTGATAACAATAGTAAAAAAAAGAAAGAGAGCTTCGTTTACATCATAAAATGATTATAGTAATCACTAAAGCTATTATTTAAGAGTGAATGATTTAAGAATACTTGATTCCTATAGGCCAGAGGTAGGCACGTGTTGTTGCACAAATCCCAGCATGTCAAATTTTTCTCTGAGATATTTTTTTTATTACTATAAATTATAATTCCTCCTTTTTTTTCTCTCTCTTTTCTTTTTTTCTTTTTTCTCTAGTTATTACTTTTTTATTATCTATAATATACTTTATATATTAATTAATATAATTTTTTTAATTTTGTTTTAATGCCATCAACTTCTACAGCGTCTGATATTACCATGCCTCCAACTAATCCTGGAAGAAGAAAATGTAAACAAGTTAATATAATTACAAAAATATATAATAAAATAAAAAGACCAAGGTTAAAAAAGGAAAAACACACTATTCAAAAAGAAAAGAAAAAAGAAAAAAAAAAGAAAAAAAAAGGAAATACTTTTAATAATAATGATAATAAAAAATTATAAAGAATAAAAAATTGTTTTTTAATAAAATAAATATATATTTTTTATTTTTAAAATAAAAATATACTATTTAATACATAATATAGATGTTGTAGGTGTTTGTGCCATGGATAGAAAAGCTAGATCAAAACCTATGCGTCATATTCTTAATCGATTATTGGCCTATGGTGATTTTGAAATAGTTATATTTGGTGATAAAACCATTTTGGATGAAGGTAATAAATAAAAATCACAAAAAATAAAAATAACAATAATAACAATAATGGCAATAATAAAATAAAGGAATAATAATAATAAACAAAAGAGAGAACGGAAAAATATTAACATACTATTAACATTATTATTATTATTTATTTATTTATTATCTTTAGATATTGAAAATTGGCCAGGTTGTGATTTTTTAATATGCTTTTTTTCAGATGGATTTCCCCTTGATAAAGCAATTAATTATGTTAAATTAAGAAAACCTTGTGTTGTCAATGATGTATCGATGCAATCTTTATTATGGGATAGACGAGTGGTATTGGCTATATTGGACTCTATTGGTATACCAACCCCTCCACGTTTAGTTGTATCAAGAGATGGTGGTGCGAAAGTCGACCCGGATGCTGCTAAAGCTTTTAAAGAAATCAACGGTATGGATATGGATCGGATCATTGCTAAATATGCATCAAACACTAAACTGGTAGAAGTAACTAGGAATGGTATTTCTTCCGATCATAAATCTTTGGAAAAACCTTTTATTGAAAAACCAATTGATGGAGAAAATCATAATATTAATATTTATTATCCTGAAAGTTATGGTGGTGGTGGTCGTCGATTATTTAGAAAGGTAAAAAAGAAAGAAAAGAAAGAAAAAAGAAAATAATAATAACAATAAAACAATGAAGGGAAAACTTTATTTATAGACATATATATATATATATATATATATCCTTTTATTATAATTATTATTATTTTAATTATTAAAATATAAATAAATATAAAAATAGATTGGTAATAAATCAAGTGAATTTGACCCCGACTTGGAATTTGCCTCTGAAGAAGGCTCTTTTATATATGAAGCCCTTATGGAAACTGAAAATTGTGAAGATATTAAATTATATACCGTTGGACCTACCTTTATTCATGCCGAAACTAGAAAGTAAGACCATTTATTTTATAAATATATTATAAAAAAAAAGATACGAAATAAAAAATAGCCTATTTCAACATATTTATATTTATTTATTTTATTTTATTTTTTAAAAAAAAGATCGCCTACAGTAGATGGCCATGTTAAACGTAATACGGATGGAAAAGAAATTAGATATTGTACTGAGTTGACACATGATGAACAAGAAATCGCTAGAAAAGTTTCAAAAGCCTTTGGTCAAGCAGTCTGTGGTTTAGATTTATTACGTGCTAATGGAAAATCATACGTGATTGATGTCAATGGATGGAGCTTTGTCAAGGGAAATGATTTCTATTATGATCAATGCGCGAAAATCTTGGCTGCAAAATTTTATCGATCCATAGAACAACGGCCTTCTTCTCTTGCCGATATTCCATCCAAGATTTCTCCTGAAAATTCATGGCGTTTGAAAGGTTTTATTGCTGTGTTCCGTCATGGCGATCGTACACCAAAAGATAAATTTAAAATCTCTGTAAAATCAGCTCCCTTTGCCCGCCTTTTAGAAGGTAGTCATCAAGAAGTTGTCTTCAGACAAAAACATCAATTGGATAGTGTCATTCAAGCTATCGATACATGTATACAAGACGGCACCGAAGATAAAGATAAAATGTTGGCTTTAAAAGAAATTTTAACAAAGAAATATGAATTGCCTGGCACCAAAGTACAACTAAAACCTAAATACAATTCTAAATCTGGCAATTTGGAAAAATTACAATTAAATGTGAAATGGGGTGGAGAGGTAAAAACACAATAACAATAACAAAAAAAAAAAAAAAGAAATTTTATTATATGTGTAACAATGTGAAATTCATACGTACTTTTTATTCTTTTATTTTTTTATGGCTTATTTGTACATTTTAAAATTATATTTATACTAGTTTACACATGCTGGTTTATACCAATCAAGAGATTTAGCTGAAAACTTACGTAAAGATATGAATATTCTTAATCGCACAGTAATGGATGATATCAAAATTTATAGTAGTTCAGAACGTCGAGTTAGAGCCACAGGTAATAATAATAATAATAATAATAACAAAGGGAGAAAATAATAATAGTGATGATAGCGATTTATAAAAAATAAATAAATATATAAATACTAATACATATATATTTAATATATTATAGCCGATGTTTTTACTAGATGGTTTTTAGGCCAACCTCAATCCATTGAGGGTGTTATCTCTGAAAGTAAATATTTATTAGATGATAGTAATGCAGCTAAAGAGCAAGGTGATTCGGTCAAACGCCAGCTTAAAGAACTTTTACGTCCTGGAAATGATTTACCTGAATTAATGTTAGCCCAAATGAACTGGCCTGAAGGACTTCCTCAACCTCATGTTGTACTTCAAGAAATTTGTACTATCATGACAAGATTGCAAACGTTGATGCATCTTAACTGGACTATTAAAGATGTAGATCAAATTCAACGTCGATGGTGTTGCTTTGAGTCACCTTTACTTTTTAAAGAACGATGGGAAAAAATGTTTAATAATTTCTGCCTTTATGGAAATAATGATGAAAGTGATGGATCAGATATTAAGAATAATAACGATAATTACGCTGACCCTTCATGGATTCCTGCTTTATATGACACCTTGAAATATGATTCATTACACAACCGACCTTTTTTGCAAGCTATTTTCTCTGATCCAGATGCAACGACTGCAACTACTACAACAAACATTAATACTACCTCCACTACCTCTACCGCCTTCTCTCCCAATACAACATCGGATATATTGAATTTACCTACTGGATCTGGTGCTAATACACCTACTTTAATTGAACGCCGTCATTCTACAGATGGAGAAGCTTCTTTACCAACCAATAATACAGATTTACGAAATTTATACAAATATGTCAAGTTTATGTTTGATTTCATTGCTCCTTTAGAATTTGGTATATCTGACGAAGAAAAGAAAAACATTGGTATGTTGGTTAGTCTTCCTTTGCTTAAAAGCATCCTTAAAGATTTGGATGATATGGTCTCTTCAGAAAATCCTAAAACAAGGTTATATTTCACCAAAGGTATTTTATATAATAAAACCAAAACCAAAATTGATTAAAAAAGAAAAAGGCAGAATGAAAAAAAAATATGTACGTATGTATTCACAACATTCTTTTATATTTTTTTATTTTAAAAATCATTAATTAGAATCTCATGTTCATGCATTATTGAATTTGGTATATCTCTCTGGTGTACCAACTAAAATTCCTCGTAACATGCTACCTGAATTAGACTGTACGTATTAAAACATTATATATACATATATATTTACATTCGTTTCACCATTAATCGCTGAACAGTACACTAATTCATTTTTATTATTTTATTTTATCTTGAATAGTTTTAACACAAATAACTTTTGAATTATATGAACGTAAAAATCCAGACTTGGAACATGATGCTGAATATTCTTTAAGAATTGCTTTCTCACCTGGTGCTCATTATGATAGTGTACTTGATTTACACATGTAAGGATAATGACATAGATACATAGTATTTTAAAATAAGAATAACAATGATATTAATCAAAACTAATATAAATGTATTTTTTCTTGTTCTTTTTTTAGGGATGCTGAACACTGTTTGAAAGTGGCTCCTAGAAAGTAAGTTATATAACTAATATTTACAAATAAAAATAAAAATGAAATAAATAACATGGCATCAATCAATGATTTTTAATATAAACATATCTTTTATTTTTTTTAATTAATCAATAGAAATTTAATTCCTCATTTATCATTTGAAGAAGTGTTGTACTACCATAAAGGCTATTTAAGTGTTCCAAACCTTAATGCGATCCAACAAACAATTGAAGAAAAGCAGCTTCATTATGCCCAAGAAGATAATGTTTAATTTGATCCACTCTACCATTATATATAGACATACGCACATATATATATATATATATATATAGATTTCTTTTTTCTTTTTTCTTTTTTCAAAAAAAATTATAATCAGTTTCTTCGTTTTCGTCACCCTTTTTATTCCATTTTTATTTGAATTAATTTGCTTGTTTATACAATGTTTTTTTTTTGTAAAAAAAAAAAAGTAAATCATTTTAATAATACACTGTAAATAAAAATCATTGCTTTTACATTGATCCATCAACATCATTTAAAAAAAAAAGGAATTATTTTTTATTATTATTATTTTAAACGATTGAAAAAGTCCATTCATGCAATAACGGCATTAAAATAAATGAATAATAAAAAAACATAAATTGGTGCAACATAAAAAGCATTTATCGGTTGGCTGTAAAAAAAGAGAAAAAAAATAATTATGGTTAGTAAACAGAAAAAAAGCACTGGTCCTTTATATATTTTCTTATAAATATAAAAAAAAACTTACACTTAGCAACACGTTCAAGTTCATCCTTCTTCTTGATAGCATAAGAGTTAGAAGAACCTTTAGCAGCATTGATCAATTCATCAGCAAGACATTCAGCAATGGTTTTAACGTTACGGAAAGCAGCTTCACGAGTACCATGAGTAATGAGAGCAATGGATTGATTGACACGACGAAGAGGAGAAACATCAACAGCTTGACGACGGACAGTACCTTGAGAACCAATACGGGTAGAGTCTTCACGAGGACCAGTATTGATGATAGCATCAACAAGGACTTGGATAGGGTTTTGATCAGTTAATAAGTTGATGATTTCAAAAGCATGTTGAACAATACGAGCAGCCAATAATTTTTTACCATTGTTACGACCGTGCATCATAAGAGAGTTGGTTAAACGTTCAACAATAGGGCACTATATCATTATTATTATTTTAAAAAAAAAATAAAAAAACATAAATATATATATCACATTTAATATTTCTCACTTGTACACTTATTCCTTCTATATATTATTATATACATATGTTTTATGTCACTTTACTTGAGCCTTACGGAAACGCTTAGCAGCAAAACGACCAGCGGTGTGAGGTAAATAGACATGTTGACGAATTTGGATATAGTCTTGAAGAGAAATATCTTTAACTTCAACGTCTTCATAAGACCATTTGTTGAAAAGCTTGCGAGAGCCGTCAGCGCTGGCTAAAACGTCAGCGGGCAAATTCAAAACAACCATGCTAAAAAAAATATAAAATATAAGAAAAATAGTATATATTTTTTTAGTACCTCCTTTTTTATTCTATTATTTTTGGTTGGTTATTCAATGTCCATATAGCCATATATCAAATCCATTTTGTTCCTCCCCTTATACATTCCATTGTTGTATCATATATATTATATATTAAATAATAAAAAATAACAATCCTCATTTCTATTATTATTTGAATGGTTGAATGGGTGGGTGTTTTATATTATTATTATCATGGTGTTTTAAATGGATAGATGGATGATGGATGGATGATGGATGGCTGTATGTATGATTTCTTTTTTTTACCTGTAAGGTAGAGGGAGAAGCAAAAAAAAGAATTCGGGGTCCAACGATCATTTTTGTCAAAAAAATGGCGGAGATTTAAACCATGCTTTTTTTCTTTTATAGACGCATGTGTGATTTTTTACTATTGTTATAAATATATTAGTAAAAACCTATTATATATAATGAACCTTTATATCTCAATTACTTTACAATAGATACTATGAATTATCCAATTTTTTTTATATTAATTTTTTTTTGTATTACATAATTTATTCACACAAAACTATTTTTAAAATAATTTTATAATTTGAAGAATTAACTCCACATGTTTTAAATAAATCAATACTATTTTGTTTATATAAATATGAGTATCACTTTCATTTTAACATTTTTGAATATCCACCTATATCTTTTTTGACAATATTTAAAATATAGATATATATAAATATATATATACATATTTATAATAAACAGAATTAATAGAGTAGCATAAAATAAAATCAAAGTATGATCAAAATATTTATTTTATATAAAAAGATCATCAGTCTTTATATATTTTTTGATTTTAGTGGTCTTCAGCTGCATGATTTACGGCATTTAAAAAAAATTAAATTCACTTTTTTTAATTTCTCTTTTCTTTTTCTTTTTCATTTAAATTCTCTATTTTTTTTTTAAAAAAAAAAAAAAAAAAGCAAAAAGCCCCCTAAGTACTAATAGTTTATTATGACCAAACTATCCCATGAGGAATCAGATCCAGACTGTACAGAAAATCTTGAAGAAAATTCTCAAAGTATTATTTTAGGTTTAATCAGTCAGTTAGGAAAAGATATGAATCTTCATAAAATCACTCTCCCTGTTTTTGTACTGGAGCCAAGAAGTATGCTTGAAAGAATCACCGATTTTATGAGTCATCCTAATATTTTATTAGAGTAAGTTTTATGTTTTTTAGATTAATTAATATTAAAATGAAAGCTATATAGGGCGATTTTATAATAATAGTAATAATAATAATAAATTATAAATATACATAGTGCAAAGAGAGAACCAGAACCTACTAACCGTTTTATTGGCGTTGTAAAATACTTTTTATCGGGTTGGCATATTAAACCAAAGGTAGATTAAATAAAATGTTTCATTAAAAAAAATAATTGGAGTGTATGTGATGATAGTTTTTTTAAATATTTTTTTTCATATTATTTATGATTTTATTTTATTTATTTATTTTTTTTAAAAAAAAGGTACATATCAACGAATAGATAACAACACGTGAAATAATTGAAACAATACCTTTTTATTATTTTTTTTTTATCAAATTTTTATTTTCATTTTTTTTTAATAGGGCGTTAAAAAACCATATAACCCTATTTTAGGTGAATTATTTAAATGTCAATGGAATTATGAAGATGGATCAAAAGGAATTTATATAAGCGAACAAGTCAATCATAGTAATCCTTCTCCTTGCAGCGCCTATTATTTTGCTAACCCTGATGCTGGTATTTATTGTCATGGTGAACTATATCCAAAACCAAAATTTTTAGGAAATACAGTAGCAACTATTATGGAAGGAGGTTCAACTATTCAATTTTATTACCGAGATAACAATCATTATGAATCGTATGATATTACAATGCCTAATGTTTATGCTAAAGGAATTCTATGTAAGATTATTTTAGAAAAATAAAAAAAAAAGTGTTGATAAATTGATAGATTATTTTGATAAAACTGATCGATTGAATATTTATTTTTATTTATTTATTATTAAATGATAGTTGGAAAAATGGTATTGGAATTAAATGATAATTGTATTGTTAAATGTAGTGAGCTTGATTTGATTTGTGAAATGAAATTTAAATCAAAGGTAAATAAATATATATATATATATATATATATTATTCTTTATTTCATGCGTTTACCCATCTATTTATCTATAGGGTTTGTTTTCAAGTAAATATAATTCTATTACTGGAAAAATCAAAAAGCAATCCACTGGGGAAACATTATATGAAGTATTTGGTCAATGGTCAGGTCAAATTTATATTAAATCTAAAGATGTAAAATAATAATAATATATATAAAAGAATATAAAAATCAGATAAATATATATTAGAACGATAAACCATTTATATACTGTGTTTACTCTATTTTTTTTTTTTTCTTTTCTATAAGTCGACCGAAAAAACACTTTTATTTGACGCACCTACAGCCCCCATCTACCCAAAAATAGTTGAACCAGAATCAAATCAAACTCCCTTAGAATCAAGGAGGGTATGGAACCAAGTTACTTTAGCTCTTCAAAAAAAGGATTTGGATGAGGCAACAAAACAAAAATTTATTATTGAAAATGGGCAACGTATTAAAGCTAAGGAAAGAGAAGAATCAGATGTAAAATGGATACCAAAATATTTTATTAAAAATAGCCAAGATAAATATCAATTCATTGGTCATGCCAGGTAAAGTAAAAATAAAAAGTAAAACATGATTAAATAAAAAGAGATTTAATATTTTATTATTTAAATTGTAGTATTGATCCTAAAAATCCTAAAGAATCTATGGAAAAGTTACAAGCAATTATTTTTTTGAAATAGTGGCATTGAATCCATTTAAAATTTATAACAAGTATATATATATGATGTAAAAAAACAAATAATGAAGAGAAATTATACTTTTTTTAAATAAAATCAATTATAATTTTAAAAATTCAAATTCCGCATTAAGTGACAAGTTTTTTCGTTAATAAGGGAGCGTGTTTTATATTTTTTTTCCCTCTCTTTTTTTTCTCTTTTTTTCTTTTCTTTTTAATAAATGGCTTCTCCAGGTCAGAAACGTCGTTGGATTGAAAATAATTCTGGCATGTCTATACCCTCAAGACCTCCTCTTAAGAAGCGATTTACTAGCAATGTCAGTATTGCTACATCATCAGTATCTACTCCTGGTAGTAGCGGTGGTCCTCCATCAGCCATATCTATATCTTCTTCCTCTTCTTCACCAATCGCTTCCTCTTCTTCACCTTCAATCTTAACTAAATCTAAATCTACCACTACTACAATCACTACAAATCTATTAAGTTTGGAAGATATTGATAAGGTAAATGATTAATAAATAAATCCACATATATATTTTAGATTTTGGATTAATACTAATATTATTTTTATTTATTTTTTATTATTGTCAATGTTAAATCCATTAACATAGACTACAGCAAAGTCATATTCAAAAAATGCATGGCTAAAACAATTACGTAAAGCAAAGGTAAATACTATAATGATACGTAATATTTTATATATAAATAAAATAGTTCATATATGTATATCATAACGCTAAATTAAAATTAAAAAATAATATTAATATAAATATACTTTCTCAATTTTGTTAGGTAGAATGTTATAGTTTAGAAAACAAAGAATCTTCAATAGAAAATGAATTAATCAATCTTGAAGCCACAAAAGGGATAATACGTATACAATGGAATATGGTAATATCAATACTACCAATACCAATCAATCATCATAAAGGTCTATACAATCTATCGTACTCATATTCATATATCTTTGTTTTAATATGTAATATATATATAATAGATTCAACAAAGTTTATATATGATTGCTAAATCAAACCTTAATATTGATACAACAATGCCAGATGGTATGTCTTCATCCATTTAGTAATAAATATAAAACTTTGTATTTGTTATATAAAACAATATATAGCTAATTAGCAAATATATACATATATCTATTATATCTATTATTTAGATTTACCAGAAGAAATCAATGATACTGATATGAACTGGTTAAAAAAATCTCATTCAACTGCAGAAGAATTTCAAATGATGATATTGGAATATATTAAAACTTGGATGGAAAGTGCTCGTAAACTTGAAATTGAATGGCAACATGAAACTGGTAAACATATAATAACAATAGTAATAATAATGAATAACTACATAGACTACTATATTACATCTTATTTATTATATATATAACATATGTATGTATATGCATATATGTACATACGTATAAAAATTTCTCAAATATAATTTTTTTTAAAAATTGGTTTATACAATAGAAGACTCAAAGAAGCATGCACTGCTTTCTGAATGGCTAATACGGGAAATTAAAAAATTGCGTATATCTTATAATGCAGGAAAACAACTTTTACACGACACAAAGCAACAACAAACACTACTTGGGCAACAGACGAATCAAATCATAAAGCATATAAAAATGACCTTAGATGATTTTGGGAAATTACAAACATCATTAGAAGAACAAACTTCATTATTAATGCAAGCCGAAAAAAAAAAGGATCGTTCAAAAAGTAAAGTGATTGAATCAGTATCAAATGGTGGAATCGATTGTTTAACTGAAGATTTTTTAAATCCTAATAATAGTGAAGAAAAAAAACAACTACAAACAACAGTAGTATCCGCTTCAGCTATACCATCAGTACCTAATACGCCTTCATCAGCAACAGTATCGTCAACAGTATCAAGTACAACAGATAATAAATCATTGGCTAGTAATCAAGAAGTAAGAACCTCTATTTAAATTATTTTTTTTAAAAAAAAATGGCCATCAACTATTCATGTATATGTATAACGAAATATTAATTATATATATTTTGTTCTTATTTTATATACTTTAGATCAAACCCCCTATAGAACAGAACATTAAGTCATTACTTGCAGAACATCAGTTAATCATAGATGCACGAAATAAAGAATTATCAGATTTAAAATCAGAAAAACAAGCCTTATTTGATGAAATAGACCGACTTAAAATCCAAATAGCTCAAATTCCTGAAGAACGTTTATTAAATACAGATTATTTTAAAAACTTACAATCCTCTTATGGTTATTATCGACAACGAGCACATTATTTAGAACAAATGAGAAATAAATTAGATAGAACCTTGGATGATCTAGTTCTTGCAAGAAAAATATGGGTAGATGATTTGAAAGCGGAAAAAACATCACAAAGTACTACTTTGGATACTGAAATGAAAAAATTAGAGAATGATTTGGTTCGTATTCGTGGACAAAGAGATCACTTTCAAAACCAATATGATGATGAAACAACTAAAGAAGATGATATGAAAGAAACTAATCAACGTATTATTCGTTCTGCAAAAGACCAAAAGGTAATAATAGCCATTATAATTGATTTGAAATTATTACTGTATGAAATCAAGTTTTAAATTTTATTTTATTTTATTTTCACTTTTTTTTAAAAAAATAGGAATACATCATATCACTAGAAAAGAAATTGGAAGAATATAAATCTAATACAACAGTGGCTGGTCCATTGAAAGATGATCTCGAATATTTTAAAGAACTACAACGTTATATTGAGTAAGTAAAAAAATTACTATTTTAAGGCAAAAAAAATAGAAATAATAAGACTTATATACTCATTTATTTATTTATCTTATATATAATGTGTTATAGTGATATAAAACTTTCACTGGAATATCTAAATGAAATTGGTTTAAATTGGAATTTGAATGAATCACAACAATCAGTCAATGCATTAACACATAAAATTCAAACCTTACAAAATCAGCTTGATTTTTGGAAAATATATGACAATGACAGTACCGAACAAAATGCACATATTAAAGGTTTGAAAAATGAATTATATGATCTAAAAAAGGAATCAGAAAAACTATCTTTGATGATTGATATGTTTGAAAAGGTATTAGTATTTAAATACACAAATAGATGGATATATAAACATATCAAAATACGCTTTTTTAGCGCTCACACTCACCATTTATTTTATTTTATATTATATTATTTATTTCATGAATATCATTTTTTTTTCTAGACTGAATCACAATTACTTGATGAAATTGATCGAATGGCTAATGTTTATGGACAACTAGAAGAACAAGGATCAAAGAAAGTATTTTTAGATGATTATAAGCAAGATTATAAAGCTAAATTATTATTAGAAGTAAGTTAATTCATCATTCAAAAAAGAAAAAAGAAAAAGAAATAGTAATAGTAAATGGATTAATGATCCTATTCACATATTGACGTTTATTTATTATCATCATTATTATTATTTACTGTCTTCGTTGTTATATATTATGATTGGATCGGGCGTATATATAAAGAAATCTAAATTTGCTCAAACATTCTCATCGCTGGTTGCTGCTAAAGAAAAACAGCTAACAAACGTCACCAATCTACGATTAACAAGTGAAAAACAAAAGGAATTACTACAACAAATTAAAGAACGTGAAAAAACCCTTGATCTACAATTGGTAATATAAAAATAAATAAATACAAATATAAACATCCATCACCTTTTATTTACTCGACCATAAATAATAATTTGATCATTTTTTTTATATACCTATTTATCATTACAGTCTGGAAAAGAAAACGAAGCTTTGCGATTGGCTCAATCCGTAGAAGGCGATAAATTAATAGTGGACAGTTTGACTCAACAATTGGAAGAATCGAAAAGTACTGCGGATCAGCTAGAAGAGTACTTGTCTGAGGTAAGTTTTAAAGGCATCTATCATATAATTTTAATAAAATTAATATGATGATGATGATGATGATATTAATGGTAATAACTATATTCATCTTTTATTTAAATATATATCAACCCTACTTCTCTATTATCAGCTACAAAATGTATTAAAAGAAAAAACACAAGCTTACGAAGAAGAAAAACAACTACAAGAACGTGTAGAAGAAAGTCATGAAAAAATGAAACGAAAATGGGATATGATATCACAAGGAAACCATCCTCAAGAACAACAACTTGTAGAAGAGTGTGATGAATTAAGGGTAAGCATTTTATTACTTTGCATAAATATATATTGGGAAAAAATAAAGCCGAATCAATGCAAAAAATCTAAAACTAACTAAACTATTACGTTTGTATTATTTTATTTCATTTTATTTCATTCGATTTGGCTATAATTAGTCACTTCTTAAATGTAGCACCTGCCGAACAAGATTTCGAAGCCATCTACTTATTAGATGTATGCACACTTTTTGTAAAAAATGCATTGATGATAGATTGGAAACTCGACAACGGCGATGTCCTACTTGTAGCGAATCTTTTGGTGCATCTGATGTGAAGCAATTTTACTTATGAAAAAATCGCTCACTCACTCACTCACTCACTCACTCAGTCATACATACATTTTTTCATTCATCATTCACCTTTTATTTATTATATATCCTTATTATTACAAGTACTATTTTATTTTTCATCATATATTTCATCCCCTTTATCATATATATATATATATATATATATATTACTAAATCCCTTTCATCATCAACTCTTCTCTCCCCACCCCTTTCTACCACCATAACTATCTTTATTTTATTTTTTATTTTTTTATTAATCCACTTATCAACATATTATACTAATCATACTAATCTTAAAACATACTCGCAAATTTTAAATATATATATACGTAAATACTTACATTTATATAATTATTATTATTATTTTTATTATTATTTTTGTTATTATTATTATTATTATCATTATTATTATTGCCCTGTACAGTATATATCATTTCATCACCCTTTATGAAAAATAAAATAAAAGATTAAAATTAAAATTATGACGTTATTTTAAACAGAACCACCTAAATAAAGTAAAAATTAGAATTAAAAAATAAAAGTAATAAAGATGATAATCAGAATATATAACGAGTTAATTTAATATTATTGCTATTATTATTATTAAAAACGATTGCTTAAATGATAATCTGCATAATATTTTTTAATTGTCGTATCATTAAAAAAATTAAAATTTAACTTAACCCCTCCCTTGCTTTTATTACAATAAAGATCAACAAAGGTAGAAAATAAATTGGAATAAAATGTTAATTTAGGAGTAAGCATAAATTTAAACTTATATATACATCGGCTAAAATACCACTTTATTAAAAAAAAGAATTAGTATAAAAGCAAAAAAAAGTTGAATCAAAATTTTTATTTTCTTTTATTCATTATTAACTTTTTCATTCTATTTTATAATCTAAACTTTTAATTTTTTTACTTTTAAAAAAATCAATTATCTATTCAATATGCGTTTCCAATCCATTACTGTTGTTTCTACTATTTTAATGATGGCTTTTTCTGCTATGGCTGCCCCCGTTTCTGTACCTGCAATGGATCAAACCCTTGATAAACGTGCTGATCCTGAAACTGAAGCTGCTTCTGCCCCTGCCCCTGCTCCACCCAGTAACCCTCTTAGTGGTTTACTTAGTATTGAATTAACAAAGGTCTTGAGTAAAGATAGCGGTATTGAGGCTCATAATGTAAACGGTGACATTACTAATTCTCCTCCTGCTGGCGAAGGTGAAGCTGCTCCTGAATCTGCTGGAAGTGGTAGTGAAGCTAAAAGTCTTCTTTCTGGCCTTTTATAAATTAGTTCAAATCAATTAACTATAAGTAATAGTAATAGTCATAATACCCTTCAATATTATTATATATACATAAGTGTTTTATTTAATCTTATTTTATTTTATTTTTTATCTATGTGAATAATTTATTATTTAATTATTGTTTCAAATTATTGTTATTGAATTATTAACAAATAAATGCGTAAAAATACCTTTTGATACCTTTTTATTAATCATTTAATTATATATATATATATATATATATATATATATATACAAGGGTAATATAAATAAGGCAATGACATAAAATTTTGGATATTTACTACAAACACACGTACACTATAAGATTTATCGATAACCATAAAAGAGAATTAACACATTGTAATTTGTACCATAAACTTTATATCACCTAATTAGTAGTAATACCTTTTATATAAAGTATGAAAATTATAATAAAAAAATAGAAAATGTAATAGTGACGAAAAAAATCGAGAGGGGTAAAAAAAAATCTTAATGGGGAAGTTTAAGTTTTTTTATAAAAATACAGCTTTCCAATTTTTTTTCAGGCTAAGAATTTTTACACTATAATTTCTTTTATGAAAAAGATTATTTTTATTATTTTATACATGCACATGTGTATGTATATATTGTAAAGTAATAACCTGATTTATATTTATAGGTAGATTTTATTTTTTGAACAACTTTATTAGTCTTATAATTATTATACAATTATTTCTAGCGGTATTTTTTAATTCTTAGTAAGAATACATTCTTTTATACTATATTATTATTTATATTAATTATATTTTTTATTATATATTGAGACTGATCTATAAATATATATTATTTGAATTAATAAAATAGCTTTGTATATCAGCTTTGTAATACGCTTTGTTAGGTCTATTTTTTTTATTTAAAGCTACAGTTTTGGAATAATGGTATTTATTATTGGTTTAATCTGGTAAGACTTTCTGTTATCATTATACAATGATAAACAATATTTTTTAAGGTGACTAATTGAACCAAATTGATTTTTCGAGGTTTCTTTGTGCATAAACCGTAATATATCTAGAGTTTGAAGTTATTTAAAAAAATGCATGAACTACAAACCCTGATGATCATTCGTTATTCAGGTTGGCTGGATCATTTTTAATTTAAATTTATTAGTTATTTTTAATAAAGGTGTTGACCTTATAGCATTTAAAATAATTAGATTTATTTCAAGGTTGTATAGCTTTTTTACTGTTTGGGAAAATTATTTTATTTTATATACGTCGGACTATTCAAGAAGAATCCGATTACCGTTCTAGGTGTTGGTCCTTTTTTTTTTTGCTCTTCTAGTCTCTGCTCTTTTTACTATTTACAAAGCTGCTAATTTTTTATTCAAGATGCTAGTATTTTTTTATTTAAACTGATTCCATTTTTTTTATGATATTAGTCTTATTCATTACATACTCAAGGAGGTGGTCTTCTACTCAAGATATTTTATTTCTAATGTGTTTTATATAATATGTCTAAAAGAAATAAGATAATAAACATATAAAAAATAATAAAAGAAAAAATGAGAGAAATGGATAAAAAACAAAGAATTAAATATAAAAAAAAAAATACATTTTGATAAAGAAAATTATAACCTATATCAAAATTGAAAAATTAAAAAATTACTTATTTTTTTTAAAGTTTAAGATCAATGGAACAAAAAAAAAACGGAGGTTAAATTTTAAATTATTATAGTGAATTTTTTTAAAAAATACTTATTTTTTTTTTTACATTTTTTTTTTATCAGTATTATTATTTTCTTTCTGCTCTTATAGTGAACATGTCAGAACTAGAAAAGTTAATGGAAGATTTAATACAAAATACTCAAGAAGTATCTAATATTCAATATAATAAAAGAAATTTAGATATCACCAATCATTTATCGCACCTGCCTACATCAAAAATATTAGTTCGAAAAGCAGATCCAAGGGAGTGTAATTTATTTGTTACAAGTTCTGATAAAAACCAAACCAGTTTTCATGCCAAATTAATTAAAGAAATAAATACCGTGAAACAATCCAAGTCAACCTCTTCTGTCGATCACTTATTGGCTTTGGCTAGCTCTTTAACCAAATTTAGGTACATTTACATTTTTAATAATAAGAGTAATACTAATAATAATAGTAGTAGTAGTAAAAAGCTACAATTAAGAAAAAATATTAATAGTTTTCTTTTTTATTTATTTATATTCTTTATGTAAAAATAGTAACGTACCTTCTCTTCAGGAAAAAATGACGCTTATGAAACAACAATATGAAGAATATCAACTAAATATTGATTATTTGGAATCCACTTATAAAGACGTAAATAAGAATAAAATTGATATAGTATATATAATTATACATGCATATCATGAAGAAAAAGTATAACTAAAAATATATATTTATTTGTAATATAGAACGAAAAAGCCTTAAATGCATATTCACAACAAACGCCAATCATTGATTATAATAATAACAGCTCGTTGGAAGAAACAGAACAGAAAATAGCTGAAGAAGAAGAAAAAACCATGACTAATGAGAATATATTACAACAAAAACGCACCAAAGTAATATAGAATAAGCGACATATATAAAGCGCGTAGATATATAAATAAATGTATATACAATTTTACTAATGGATGTATATTATTTTTATTGTTATTATTATCTAAAAAAACACTTCGTAATAGATAGAGCAGTTAAAATTAATGATTAATGAAAAAAGGCAACAATTAGATGGATTAAGGCATCAACAACAAGAACAACAGCCAGATTCCTCGGTCAATATACACCATCAACAATTAGAAGTAAATATATATATATATATATATTTATTTATTTATTTATTATCTATTGAATGGCACCTACCTATACATATATTTATATATTCGATTAATAATTTAATTTTTATTTATTTCAAAGAGAATAGAAAGGCTGCGTTTAGAAATTACCTCGAAAAAATCAGCATTAGCAACAAAAAAGCAGCCCAAAACAATATCCAAGAAATCAATTTCGTCACAGGATTCAACACTGGATATTTTTGGTTATATACAGACAAAAATTAATATGGCAACTTATATCGATGTAAATTTATATTTATAAAATTGAGAAAAATTAAATTAATTTAAGAAAAAAAAATCATGCGAACTGATCTATATATATAAATTATGGTACTATCTCTTTTTAGGGATCAAAACATTCAAATACAGGAATATCCAATAATGATCGTTTAATATCTATTCTTGAATTAATCATTCAAACTTTACGAAGTATCATCTCACAACACGATCAAACAAATTATTTAGTGGATCAATTAGAAAAATTAAAGTATAAATATAATTGTAGTAGAACAAAAATAATAATACAACTTTATGATTTACTGACTTACATTTTTTATTTATTTTTTTATTTTTTTGCTATTATTATTATTATATTTGATAATAGTATATTACGTCAACAATTACTAATAAAAGCAATTGAAGAAAAAAGCGAATCCACCAAAGATGCTTTTATGGCAAAGATCATCATGGTATTAAATGAAAAGGGCAGAATTCCTTTAGATGATTTAAAAAATACACTGGTTCCATTTGAGCAAGAATTAGGTTTAGATACATCATATGGTTCACAATCTATTTATAGTTTAATGGGAAAAGGTTTGATCACAATAGACCGTAGTGATGACAATAGCTATGTACAATTAAATTGGAAATAACAACAATAAAAAAATTAATCAAGATCATTAACTTTTATCCTATTTATTCACTATCATCCTTCTATTAATGGCTAAGTTTCAAATTGATTTAAATTTAAACCTTTTTTTTCCCTCCTCTCTTTTTCTATTTTTCTTTTTTTTTATAATTTTTTCTTTCCCTTCTATTTATTTATTTATTAAAAAAACACTACTAGAACCACACCAATAACAATAGTAACAACAAGTAAAAATGGATATTAACGATACAATAGCTTCTTTATCTTTAGAAAGTAATAATAATAATAATAGAAAACCAGCAAGCTATACAGACGCAACTCCAAGAGTAAACAATAATAATAATATTACAAGACCACCTTTGCCTTTCCCACCATTAAGACAACAATTACCAAATGGTGAACCTTTAAGCAAAGTGTATCAAACTTCATTATCTCGTTCTAAATCACAACCACTTACTAGACCTTCCCTTCGCAATCGCCCAGCTTTAAACCTGACGCAACTTGATTCTAAAAAAGCAACGGAGTCACCTTTTTCAAACTTATCAAAATATGTGTAAGTCAGAGTATAAATAAATATAGTAAAAAGATATAAAGATAAGGATATATTTCTATAAAATAATATTAAAACATAATAAAATAATATTAATAACTTTAATAATGTTTTTATTTTCTTCGATGATATAGCGATACTACAGGAAAACTTAATTTTGAAGATAAAGCTATTATTCATGCTGAAGGTGTCAAGTTTAGTAACGGAAAAACGTTTAATATACAAATGGATGATTTAGAATCGAAAAAAGTACTTGGAAAGGGACAGTATGGGACAGTTCAATTAGTATATCATAAAAGGACCCAAATATGGATGGCCATGAAAGAAATCCGATTAGAATTAGATGAAACCAAATTACAACAAATATTAATGGAATTGGATATATTACATAAAAGTACAAGTGAATACATTGTTGAATTTTATGGTGCCTTTTTTATTGAAGCCTGTGTTTATTATTGCATGGAATACATGGATGCGGGTTCATTAGATCAATTATATGGCGATGGCATTCCAGAAAATGTTTTGGCTAAAATTGCAACTTCTGTAAATTCTTTACATAATATAAAAAAAGAAGAAAAAGAAAAAAAAAAATATATAAACACATTATTAAAAGTTATTGATATATATATATATAGGTAGTAAAAGGTTTAATGTTTCTAAAAGATGACATGTCAATTATTCATCGAGGTACCTAGCATAAAAATAAACAAATGAGAATGAAAAAGAAAAGAATACAACCATATTAAAGTAATCATCATTATCTTCTTTATACCTATTCATTTTTATAGACATAAAACCAACAAATATTTTAATGAATCGAAAAGGGCAAGTAAAATTATGCGATTTTGGTGTTTCTGGTCAATTAGAAAAATCATTAGCTAAAACGAATATAGGATGTCAAAGCTATATGCCTGTAAGTTACTATAGTAATAATAATAATTACATATATATATATATATATATATTAATACTTGGTTCATTCATTAAATATATATATATATATATATATATATATATATATATATTATCTATTTATTTTTCTATAGCCGGAAAGGATTAGTGGATCTGGTAGATATACAGTAGCCGCCGATGTATGGTCCCTAGGTGTATCTTTGTTAGAAATGGCTTTAGGTAGATATCCGTATACGTTTAAAAATTTATTTGATCGATTAAGTGCTATTGTTGATGGCACACCACCTAAATTACCTCTTGGATATTCAAATGAAGCTCAAGATTTCATTGATCAATGGTAATATATATATATATATATAATAAGTCGATTTTTTCAAGAAGGAAAAAAAAACAATCGTTAATCTCTCTTTTTTTAAAAAAAATGGAATAGTCTACAAAAAGATGCAACAAAAAGACCAAACTATAAAGAATTAATGAATCATCCATTTATTATTAAATATGAAACAGTTGACGTAGATTTATCGTCATGGGTAAATCAAGCTTTGGATAATAAATTAGTTAAAAACGATCATTCTGCATAAATTATTTTATTTTTAATATTAAAAAAACTCACTTGTATTAATATGTTACTCAAAACCCAATAAAAAAATATATAAAACTTTAACTTATTTTTGAAATCTCCGAAGTGTTTGGGTGTCAATTTTTTTTTTCTTTACTCTTCTTTCTTTCCTTTTTCTTTTTTTTTTCAACTCCATCCGTAATCTTGAAAAAAATAATGACAAGCCCAGAATTCAGTAGTCCTTTACGAAAATATAAACTGGTATTTCTTGGTGAACAATCGGTAACAATAATAATAAATTTCATATAGATATAAATATGTATATATTAATGTTTTTCTTTTTTTTACAAACATAACATACATTATATAATAATAACATAGGTTGGAAAAACATCATTAATCACTCGGTTCATGTATGATACCTTTGACAACACATACCAAGTAAATTATTGATAATTTTTTTTCTAATACTCATGCTTTTTATGCAAAAAAAAAAAGGGGGTGACATACATTATTTTATTGACAAGTCAAATATCATTATTATATAGGCAACCATAGGTATCGACTTTCTTTCTAAAACACTTTATATAGATGATCGTACTGTAAGGCTACAACTCTGGGATACAGGTAAATGTGTATATTATTTTTATTATTATGGTACTTATATATATATGATCCATTTTATTTATTATTATTACTTAATTGCTTCTTTCCTTTATTATAAATGTATATGCCCATATTTAGCTGGTCAAGTATGTGAAACAATATGTATAACTATAAAATCAATCAATAATATATATTAG